>JAAGVU020000129.1:683600-686582 GCA_011763525.2 Mormyrus iriodes
CTGCTTGTTAATTTGTCCCTGGAGCTGATGCTGGAGCCGTAGCAGTCACCTTCAGTGGGAAGGGGGAACGGATGGATTTGTGAATCCTGTGCGAGGAACTGATTGATTAGCTATGTCTGTTTTGCTCGCTGTGTCTGACTGGAGGCTCAGGTGCACAGACACAGAGGGGGCGATGAGGTCGACATGCTGCCTGTCAGCTACAATCTGCTTCTACACCAGCGTTGATGCGCCGTTTACTCAAAGTCCCCCTGTCATTCTCAGAGCTGTTCTGTACCATGGTATCCAGCCCCTCCATTTGCATGCCAAATCCAGTCTACAGCTCTCTCTCTCCATGGAAATGGACCGCCTTTAAGGCTTTCTCGAGCTTGGTATAAACTCCCTATATAAATGCCTGTGTCACATATTGACCTTGAGCTGCAAATCTGTCTAACCTTAGACAGTCTTTTTCATCTGTCAAACACAACTGCTCTGGGATTCCAGTATCTAGTACTCACTTCACGTGGTTTAGTGGTTAACAGCCGGACTTCGGGCTAAGCGTACCTTTCCCTCTTCGGCGGGCGTGATACCTCCGTCACGTCGCGGAAGGCAGTTATCCTGAATCGCTTCAGTTAATATCTTCAAAAGATGGATAATGGTGAGAAAGATACTTTGCATAAAGGCACACGCTAAGGAGCCGTAGCAGGTGCCCTCTCGGGAGGAATGTTCACATCTTCATCTCGCCGCTACTGTCAAAGATTCTGCATATAGGTACGTGTCTCTTTAGGGCGTCACACTTGTCTTGCCTTACTTGGGCGGAGAGGAGACTTCAGGGATTCTTAATCATAGGCTTGACTGACTTCGGCTTCCCAAAGTGCCTGGCCCCGTAGAGGAGTGTCATAGGACAGCCCTTTTGGTCTCGTGACTGTATGCATTTCCCTTTTCCTGGTGACTGTTCACTATTGCAGTGCAGTAGGTTCGGTTTATACTAACGTGAAATCGATCAGGTGCCCTCATTTCTGCAGTGCAGTCTTGTGCAATATACCAAAAATTAAATAAAAAAACTTAGAAGTGAGACTTGGCTGTAAATACACATTTCCTGCAGCTGGATGTTTGTTCCCCTCCCCCCCCTGGATTTTAAAAGCTTTGTCATCGGCGTTGTATATTTGCTCCGGCAGCCATCGCTTGTCTCTTCCTTTTGAAACGCTTTGTGACAAATAGATTGATATCGAGCTACTTTATCTGAGTGATGTGAATTAGCCCGAGTGGAGCTCCTGCTCTGTTTATTAGATAAAGCTTCTAGAATCCAAAGCCAGAGAGCCCCCCCCTTATGAAACGGGGCAGTATAACAGCTAATACCTCTTTAGGTTGTACTGAGGTCTAGGACAAGCAGATGGAAGGCATGATTATTTTTTCTATCCCTTTTTTTTCCAAATGGCACAAGTAGTTATGTATGAATTAGCAGTTTGGGTATGGAGACAGGCTTTTTAAAATAGCATTGTGAAAACTGAACATGGGGGAATTGTTAGCAACATGTTTTTAACTACTGAATTTTGAGAACCATGGGCACAAAGTGTCCTTCCAGTGGCAAAACTGCCAGGTCCTTCCAGGTAGCTGTGAGTAGAAGCTTCAGTGGGATTAGCAATAGTCAATAACCTGACACTGTCGGCCCCAGATGTGTGACCTGTGAATGGTCCCTGCGCCTTGTGTCCTTTGAGAGTGTGTGCATTGTAAATCGTGTAAGATCTCCAGAAGATACTGCGATGTAGCAGGGAAGCACAGAATCATAAATTATACTTTGTAAATTATATCAAAATATTTCTTGTGGTATTTCAGTCCATTCCGTGAAAATGTGTGTATTGACATGAACCAGGACCTGTGTTCATTATGATCTTATCTGTGGGTCGTCCTTTCCTGTGGAATTGCTGATGGATATTTACACCCTGTACAGCTGTAGTGGCAGTTCCATGTACAGCCATTCTTGACCTTCTCTACCTTAGCACACATTTTATTAACAAGCTTGTGGTTTGCGTCGTGCTCCTTATAAGATGCACTCTCCTATTTCCAAAATCCAGTGCAGCATTATAAGAACATGAAGGCTGTCGTTTTAAAGATAAATGTAGTTCTCAGAAACCCATCCAGGAGGTCTTATGGTCTGTGGCCTGTGATTGAAGTAAAACCGAGGAGCCAGGAGAGATCTCCAGGAGTTTCTGAGGTCTCTCTTGTCTGGCCCAGGTGAATTCACCCTGCACTACTGAGGGTACACTAGGAAAGTAAGGCTAAATTGAACAGAGCTGAATCAAAAGAGAACATCTTGCAAGAAATGGACAGTTAGTGAAGGAAGAGAAGAGGGAGAGCAGCTTGGGGGGTGCTGGACATGGTGAAGGAAGGCCGATACTGTTACGTGTCTGTCGATAGACGGGAGGAGGAGGTGAAGGAGTGTTCAGATGGACAGTGATGGAGAGTGTGAGGGAGGTGAAGAAGGTCAAAGGTGTGGCATCCTCTGTGAATGCGACAGATGCCTGTCACCTGACAGCTCCGTCCCAGTCACACGCCCTGGAGACCACATGGTCAGAAATGGAGTTGACAGGCCTGGCAGACCGTACTGCAGCAGAACTATCAGAGTGTGCTGCTGTCAGACCCAATGTTGGAAATGACATGTCTGTACAGGCCTCTGCTTCATTAGCCTTTTTTGATCTTTAAAAATAATTTATATACATTCATTTCCATGTTTTCATCAGTATTCTGAAAATATCATTAAATAAATCTATTTGTACCATGGTACTTTTGATTTATAATAATTTGTCAATAATTTGACCTACCAGCCCCTGGAGGACGGGCTCCCCCTTTGGGTCTGGTTAGGGTTATGACTTCCTCCGCCGGCTCTTGGAGTACGGGCTCCCCCTTTGGGTCTGGTTAGGGTTAGAGATTCCTCTGCCGGCCCCTGGAGGATGGGCTCCCCCTTTGGGTCTGGTTAGGGTTAGGGCTTCCTCTGCCGGCCCCTGG
>JAAGVU020000129.1:686682-703153 GCA_011763525.2 Mormyrus iriodes
GAGTCTGGTTCCTCCCAAGGTTTCTTCCTTCTAGGGAGTTTTTTCTTGCCACTGTTGCCTCTGGCCTGCTCACTGGGGACTTTGGACAGGGATAATGTAAAGCACTTTGAGACAATGTAATGTTGTGAAAATGCTGTATGAAATTAAAATTGAATTGAAATTGAACTGAATTTCTCGAATGTCTGGCCATAAGGATGTTGATGTATAACCGCATGTGTAGTGCCGGTCGAATCTCAGTAGTAAATCAAGGCACTATGCCATGATGATCTTTATTTCTAACTAACGTTACTTAACAGAAATTATACAAATAAAAAAAATGGCTAGAAATCACTTCGACAGTAACGGAGCTTTAGGCTGAGGACCAGGACCTGTGGTCAGTGATTAAATACCGAAATGATTTACTGCTGTAATGCACTTGTAGCCCAGTCATACTTTACAGTCCTGAATAGCCTGTCTAAACGAGATGGTGTGCTAGTTCGTTTTTAAAGGGTAACTCTAAGTAACTCAGGTTTTACCCACAGTACAGCTGGATACCAAGACGTGCATAAAGCTAAACTAATAGAACAGTGACTTAATATACATTTGCTATTCCTTGCCTCCGCAGTTTTGCATTTAAAACCGTATAATTCACGGCTTGGAAGTGCATTAAGCTGTATATAGCACGGTTGCTATGCATTTGACTTACACGTTTATACATAGAGACTGGCTTTGGACTTTGCTCGTACTAATGTTCGAACTAACGAGTGGTTTATGGTCTTAGCAATGGCGTGTTTGTAGAGATGCATGATATACCGGCTGACATATCTGTATCGGCCAATATTTGTTAAAAATCAAGATATCGGCATCGGTCCAATGTGACAGTCATGGCTGATATTAAAACTTTATGAATACTCAAAGACAGCAGCATCCGAGCTGAAAACGCAGTCAGGCTGCTAAAATAATGGAGATTACTGCTTTAGACGATCAGCCATTTTCCATAGTGGAGAATGAGGGCTTACGCTGGCTCACTCACCACTTAGAGCAGGCCTCAAAGTACTGGCTGGAACCAGCGAGACGTTCATAAGTCACTGTAAAATCTGGCTGCATGGTGATCTTTCATATTCTACAAATTAACTATGTGACATAATTTTGCTAATCTGCACAGTTAAGCTGGGTAAAGTGTAGTATCGGAACCCCCCCTCCCCCCACTCAGCGTGTGGCTAAGGAATTAGCCGACTCTTAGTATCGGTACTGGTCATATTAGACAAAAATATATTGCCTATCGGTCAAAATTTCCACATCATGCACCACTATTGTACGACTGTGGCTTAGGTTGTATCTACATGTTTAATTTATGGCAGAAGATATATTGATAAATGTGTTGTCGGCTCACAAATGTGAAAATGACGTCTGCAACCGTGTAAGCTAAATGCACAGTAAGTGTGGTATAAGCCGGTTAAGGCTCTCCAGGCCGCACGTTACGTTTTTAAGCACACGCCACCGTGTCTCAGGTGCTTCTTTGAAAACGTTAAATTTACGCCTTGTGGCACTTAAAGCCTTTCATGAATGACATATTGATGATTACTTTGGTAGGTGACACAGTACCTGTGAAGAATTGATAAAAATGCACACATTTTCAAAGTCGAGTTTAGTTTTAAACAATTAAACCAAAGAAGAGGGTTGGAATGAAAATGAGGACAGCCTTCTCTGAATGACAAGGATGAGCGATTGAGAGCTGGCAGGAAGCGATTTCCTCAGTATCGGCGCTAAGTCTTCTTTAGCTTCCCTGTAAACAGGTGCCCAGCGGGACAGCGGGATCTTTCTGGTTATTTCTCAGTGTCCAGGCCATCCTCATGTATCCTTAGATACCCACAAACCCATGCATGCATGCATGCAGCTTCTCTGGACGGACATATGCAATTTATATTACTGTAAAAATGTTGAACTGGAACACGATAAATTAACTTAATAGTGCCTCCTTATTACTCCTAGATGCCTTCGTCAGTCTGACCTTTCCATATTTTGAGTGCTTAGGTTTTATTCCAAGCAGATGTTGCTTTTATGGTATGTTGACGATGTGCAGTGACATCGTTAATGGGAGGGAAGGTGACCGCTTTCTAACTTTACTCAGGCGGATGTTTATTTTGCGCCCAGTGGCACTGCGGTAGTATTAACCATTGTGCTGACGCTATGTGATGAATGTTTTCGCGTTGTTGCCTATAATTTTCACTGGCCCTCCTGGTGAATTTGCCATGTTTGTAAAACTTCAGGGCTTGTTTTGCAGCGGTCACCAGTTGGTTGATCGTGAGACCTCTTACGAGGGGATCCCCCAGGACGGGGGGGACACCCCCCCCACCCCCTTGCCTCAGCATCTTTTCAGATTATTTGTATAGTTTATAGATTATTGTAAAAGTAGTCCGCACTGTAAAAAAGACTGGAGAGCACTGTTTTATATTAATAAAAATATGCATTTTTATGGGGGGGTGGCACTATGAATCAACACTCGATGGGGACCGTATAAATGTCATCTGTCAGTTCATCACAAGATGGGAATCAGCATGACTGAATACTGCTGTTTACTTCCAGTTGGTTTTAAAGACCAATGTTAGTACTACTAGTAGTAGTAATAATATTACTAAAAATAATAAACTGATCACATGAAATTGGCTACTTATGTGTTTCCTCTGTACAGTGCATGCTGGGAAAAAACAAACTTTTAGTTTTAAAGAGATTAGGGATATATATATACAGCAGGGAGGGCAGTCTGGAACACAGGTGCATAGATGAGGGCTAACGTCACTGAGGCCCAGAACGGGCTGAAGGTCCTTATCCATGCATCCGCCTTCCAAGCACTTATCCAGAACGGGGTTGTGGAGAGCTTCCGGAATAGCTAGGAATTACATGGCACGGGGCAGGGAAGCATGCCTGGGTAGGATTCGGGGAAGAATTATCATTTTAAAATTATGGGGAATGAAATGTGTGTCGGAAACAAACTTTCTTTCATTCGACATTTGGTTTCCTCACCCGGCACTGAACCAGAATGAAAGCCTGTTTTGCTCTGGCTGAAATTGCATAGCTTTGGAAAATAAAAATAAAATGTACCGTGTGTGGGTGTGTGTGTTTTTTTACCCACCCCCCTCACTCTTTTCTTTTGTCAGGGCCATTTAGCATTCTGTTGGCTGAGAACTGACAGATAATTGATAGCTGCGGTTAACAGTTTAAATTGATCAGAACGGTCACTTTGAATAAACCTAATGGAACCAAAAAGCGTTTTAAGTGATATACCTCAGGCAGCAACAATTATATCTTATTTTTGCATTACAGATGCACAGAAATTAATTAGGGCATTAGCTTAGGCTGCGTTCCCCCTTTCAGCGGAAAAAACCGCCTCCTTTGCTTTCTCCATCCTGTTTTGTTTTAGACACCCACCAAACATGCTGAAATGGGAGATAGTCGCTCCTGTTAAGCTTTTAAAGGCACTTTCACTTTTGCTGCAAATTTCAGGCTAATCCATGGGCCTTCAGAGAATTATATTTTTCGATTGAATGAACAGAGCTTTCGTATCCTCACCCGGCATGTGTGGTCAGCCACTTGTTTATTCTCTACGGTAATTAGCCTTTGGTTTGAGATTAGAGCTTGTGTGATCTGATTGGTCAGATGGAATGCACAGTGATTTGATTGGTTATTGGAGGATATTGAGCGGCACGCACATGGCTGAGAATAGGACTGGTTCGACTGGAGAATGCAGTGCTGTGCAGAAAAGGGGGTGTGCGTTTGAAGAATGCCCTGCTTTGAAAAAAACTAAAAAAGCATGATGAAGGTAGATTGTAAGATCCTGCCCTGCCCCCATTCCCCCCATCCCAAATAGTCTTTTCCTCCCCTGTAAATGGCCAGTCCTTCCCTATCATTTCTCTACCTGTCTAGTGCCAGCATTTCAGAATGGTAATGAGGCACGGTCCCCACTGGGGTCTAAAAGACCACCAGAAATTCTGGCCGCCTTTATTTTTCTGCCTTGGAATGGCAGCCCATTTTCTGCCCAGTCAATTCAGCTAATTGAAGGTATTGTTGCATTATGTAAGACTGCAAAAGCCAGTGCTGTAAGGTGCTGGGACTGACTGTGCTGTTCTGTCACACCGTTCAGGCTCAGATGCACAGAAAGTGGTCCGTTTACAGGCCGTGTTCACAACAGGGCCAGGGTGGCGAAGTCCAGCTAATTGGAGTAAAAAAGCCTGTCCCCTTCTTCTTCCTGGTCACACCCTTTCTCCTTTGCTTCGGAAATGTAAAACTGGACCTCAATAAGTAAATTCTGTTTTAAAGCGTTATATTGAATTGTTTGCTGTGTATTGTCAGTGTAATGGTTATCAGAGGCTTCGCAGCAGTTAGATGCAGCCTCACAGGGCCCCCTGGTGGAGATATTCGTCGGATTAACTCTTTAGGGCAGAACGACGTCACTTTACTTAAAGAGAAACAGGGGAAAAAAGCGAAATGAAACAAAACTGTGAGATCATTAGATGTGAGATCATTTCTATAACATATATGCGTTACCTCAAGGTGAATTTTGGGGCATGCATACATCTGCATGCATTTGCATGCCTAATGAGAACAGGGACACCAGCGCCTCGTAAAAACAGGCGAAGCCATTAATCATGGTGAGGCGAGGCAGCTGAAGTGAACGCGGCAGGCCCGTCGCCACGACGACATCGCAACGCACAGACGAGAGAGGCCGAATGTACCGTGCCTCTAATTTGGAAATGAATATTTATAAGTATATGCTCCCAGGATTTAAGCGGAAGGAATCCTAAAAGCTTTGCTTGAGGGAAACAATTGGGCTGAGGCATAGACGCACATCTGCGGCGTAGCTGAGGAGGTAGAGGATATTGGTGCTGGGCTCATTTATGGGGGGCATATGCGACGGCTCTTTAAGTGCTGTTTATAAATGTAAAAATGCTCTGCTGTGGTCGAAATTTTTTTTCCCCCAAGAAAAATCCATGTAAATGTGCACTTTAACTCCTGATATATACCCAGTTGTGGTACACACATTCCGAAATTCGTTCAGTCATTTCTTCACCCCTACATCCAATCATGTGCACACACATAAAACCCCCAACTGATGATATGTGTGTGTGTGTGTGTGTACACACAGACATGCACGTATATTTATATAATGTGTGTATATGTATATGTCTGTGCGTGTATATATTTGCTTTTGTGCGTGTATGTATGTATATAGTATATATAGACAGACATCATCTCCATTGAAGCTCTTTTGTGGTCCTGGCTCCTTGCCGCTGTGCGGTGTCCTGTAATGAAGTTGCCACACCTGAATTCTCTCAGTAAAAAATGCCCAACCGCACATGTAGGTAAAATTTGTAAAAATTTGGATGAAACTGCTGTGGAACTACATAGTGAAATTTTGACAATGTTCTTCCTGTCATTTAGCTGTTTAGTTAGAATTGTCGGTTGCCTAATATCCCTGATTTAATATATTACATTAGTCTTTAAGGGGCTCTTCCCGCTTTTCATACTAGTAGAGCATTGGAGTGTATGCTAGCTGGTTAGTTGTGGTTATTTGGTGACAGCCATTTGCATTTGTCCCTCAGGGTGCGCTGCCTTGGATTGGTTACTTTTTTGGGGCACGGTGTATTGTAATAATACCGGTTGCTTGTAGTCGCATGATAACTGGACACTCGCGTGTCCGCACTACGAACGCTTTCCAAGCAAATGAGCGCTGCCTTTGTGTTCCTGGCAGGCCGAGGACGGTGGAAATTCTCCAGTAGTTTCTTAAATTTGAAAGCAATGATCTAAACTTTTCTAAGAAAAAAAGCTCACGTAAACTTAGTCCCTTGCCTGTAATACATACTCAGGGGCACAGCACAGCACATTTTTCTCACATTTGTTCCTGCATATTTGTTCTTGGTCACTTCATTATTTCTGTTCCCTTGCACTGATTTCTTCATCCTCAGTGAGACTTTGCTGGACTTTATCACTTACGCCACTTAAGCCTACCCTCCCTCAACCCCACCCCCCCCCCAACACGTTAGTGCAAAGGTTGGTACAGCATCATTACAGAAACTGATGGTCAGCTTATTTTCCTTTCACTGTGTTCTGCTGCGGTGGCAGAGGCACCATTCCTCAGCATTTTGGCTGTAAATGACCTCTGATGGACTTTTCTTGCGGTACATTAATCCCCTCCCGATTTTTGCCTTTGTGGTTGGCTTTTGGCTCCCAGCCAATGTGAAAGCCACCGGGAGTCCTTAACACACTGCTATGGCACTACGCAAAATTTAAGGAGAGGTTATTTTTAGATGACTAGACGAATGATTTCCCCACTTCTCTGCTGGGGTATGTAGTTACCCCTGTCTCAAGTTATATACATGTATTTAAATCTGCCCTCTACCATCCGATGAATAGTTGTCCCCTCTTCACTTCCAGAGGGTTTACTGTCCCCCCTGTTCAACATAAAAGGCTTTCTGCTGTCTTTTCAATTGCCAGAAGGCTCATTGTTCCCCTTTCACACCCCCTGCAGCAGAAGTCCTTACAAACCTGTGGTCTTTCCGCTCAGTGTGTTTATAGGTTGTGGTGTTTCCTGCTCCTACAGGTAGTATCATCCTTACCATTAGTCAGACAGAGACCTATATTAATGAAGAGCTCTCCTGTAGCCCAAGACTGTTTTCTGTGGCTTGAGCCAAAGGCAATTACAGCTGATAATTCTCAGATAATCACCCTTTCTGGCTCCTGGTTGATCTAATGACACACTTCCCCAGAAAAGTGAGCTCACACAGAGGATAAGGAGACGTACTCACACACGTTTCTGGGCACAGGTCCATCTAGTTCTTAAGTCTTTATCAGCACAGGCTGTTACTAACTCTCCTGCCACTGCTAATTTTGAACATGAACGTGTAATAATCTGCAATTATTTTTAATACTGGTAAGAAATGTTCCAGCACAGACTCAAGAAGTGCAGAATGGTTAATCTTAAGAAATGGGGTGGTGCTATCGCTGCATGAAGTATTTGATTAGCTCCGGTGGTAAGACATCAGGGCTCCATGCCTGATGTGCCCCTGATGTGCAGTGGTGCTAGGGAGCGTCAACAAATATGCGACATTTGACTTTCTGTCAAGTATAATTTTGCATTAAGCTTCCATGTTTGGTTACCATAAGTTATTCTCAGGTAGACGTGTGGCTAATATACATTGTCTGTGCTTGACCATTGTAAATGCTAATCTTTGTGTTGTAACACCATTAGTTATCCCACTGGCTCTTAGGAGGTAGAAAATATAATTCCCTACTTAAAAGTGAGCATCGAGCTAAATATTTCACAGAGAAAGTTATTAGGAACATGAGTGGTGAAACGAAAGGGGACAAACTTGCTTTAATGTCCAAATTTGGTGGACAAGTAGGAAGGTAAAGTGCTTTTATGGTTGTCCTCTTAAAGTTATGATGGCTTTTAATGTTTTGTTAGGCTGTCAGCTCCGAATCTAACATCACACCCACACACATTCATGGTAAGGTGACATATAAATGGAATTCACTGTGCGATACAGTCAGTGTGTAGTGCGATTTTCATGGTCTTTCCCAAGTTACTTGACCAGTACAGCATTGTTTAGTGAACGGGGGGGGGGCAAACACATGTACACGCAAATTAAATGGGCTTATGACCACCCACAGTTCTGGGTATGTATGACGACATTCAAAGTTGGCTTTATGCTGTTCCAACTAGAAAGCTTAGCCTTATTGCTTATTTAGTCCTTGAGATATCTTAACTTTTTCCATCATGTTGTCCTCCCCCTGTATATGTAGGGCAGCACAGTGGCTAAGTGAGCTGCACTGTGTCCTCACACCCCCTGGGTTGTAGGTTTGATTCCCTGCCTCATTTGCCCGGTGCCTTACCATGGTCCCAAAGTCCGGCGTTAGGTCAAGCGGTCACAGGCTCCAGGGTTACTGTTACCCTGTGTTAGAAAAGTGGTTGTGGATGATTTGTTTGTGCTGATGACCTGTTTCTGTAGCCCAGTGTTTTCCAGCCCAGTCCTCAGGGACCTACAGACAGTCCACGTTTTTGCTCCCTGCTAGACGGTCCATGTTGTTGCTCCCTCCCTGCTCTAAACCAAAAGTTGGCCGGGATGGAGCAAAAATGTAAACTTTCTGCAGGGCCCTGAGGACCAGGTTGTGAAGCACTGCAGTAGACTAATGCTTGTTATCACTGCAAACATCTGTATCTGCTCGTTGTCAGTGTGATGTAAGATGATGGCTTCCCTGATTCTCACTCGCTCCCTCCCTGCTTTGTTCAGATCGGCCAACTGGTCTTTGCAGGGATGAAGCGCCTTAACCGCATCCAGTCCATCGTGTTTGAGACGGCGTATAACACCAACGAGAACATGCTGGTCTGCGCCCCTACTGGTGCCGGCAAGACCAACATTGCCATGCTGACGGTGCTGCATGAGGTTCGACAGCACCTGCAGCCAGGGGGCGTCATTCGCAAGGAGGAGTTCAAGGTACAGAGCTGTCCTAGCCCTGCTTTTTTTATCCCTCAGCCCTCATTGTGGAGTGACAGGAGTGGCTTTGGGGGAGCATCGAGGTTACCTCCTATACCAGTGTTTCCAATCCGGTCCTTGGGGAACCACAGACAGTCCAGGTTTTTGCTCCCTCCAAGCTCCCTGCCTGACAGTCCACATTTTTGCTCCCTCTCAAGAGCTGGGATGGAGCAAAAACATGGACTGTCTGCAAATCCCCAAGGATCGGATTCGGAAAGACCGCCCTATACTACTACACATCATCCCACATTCACCTACCATATTGGATTATACGTGAAAGTAGATGTGTCAGGGAAGAGGATCATCTGAGCCCCTGCTTGAGCACCGTCTCCCCTCTGCCGCCTAGCCAGCTAGGATAACTACTCTTCAAACATGACTATTAAACTTTTACATTCTAAGTGGCCGCCTTCATATTTCACAATTGTGATTTGCGCTGGTTGCCTGGGAACAAATGATACAGTGGTGTTCCTCCATTTATCATGCTCCTGTCCTCTGCTGCTGCAGATAGTCTACGTGGCCCCCATGAAGGCCTTGGCTGCTGAAATGACGAATTACTTCAGCAAGCGTTTGGAGCCGCTGGGCATCGCTGTCAAGGAGCTAACCGGGGACATGCAGCTGACCAAGGGGGAGATCCTGCGCACACAGGTATATCTGCCTCGGAGTGACCTTTCTAGGCTCACATGGGCTTTTCTGCTTAGTTGCGGCCACCGATTCACACATGGACCTGTACACATGGTGTGACCTTTCACACACGCACAAGTATCAAAGTAGGTATGACTTTGCACTCACGGTGAAGAGGTGTCAAAGCAGGTATGACTTTGCACTCATGGTGAAGAGGTATCAAAGCAGGTATGACTTTGCACTCACGGTGAAGAGGTATCAAAGCAGGTATGACTTTGCACTCACGGTGAAGAGGTATCAAAGCAGGTATGACTTTGCACTCTCGGTGAAGAGGTATCAAAGCAGGTATGACTTTGCACTCTCGGTGAAGAGGTATCGAAGCTTCTTCCTAAATTCTCGAGTTCACATGAGAGCTCTTGCATATGTGTGCTTATTACATAGTCTAGTTTCTTCTTTCTGTTAGGAAATAATAGAAACAGGTACACCATAGGGAATAAGATAGGCACTGTGATACTGAGCAATCAGTCTTTCCCATTCAGTAGAAATGCCCGGATAGTTGTGGCCAGGATATACGTGGTTCTTTGCTATCTGATGCTGACCCTGGATGGATAAGGGGTGGTGTAGGACTGGAGGACACTTAAATGAATACTGTCACCTTTCTGCATTGGCATTCAGGCTTCGTCAAAGACTACTGACTATGCTAAAACGACTCCCTAAACTAAATGCTGATTGTAGCTTCCCACACGCTTCAACACACAAACTTTTCCTGCTTATGGTGAACCGTAATCTCTAATTTCAGTAATTCCTAAAATATATAATGCAGATTTGTTTTATGTAACCTGTTTTTCCAAAGACTAAGTTTGGCTTCCGGTAGACCCTAAACCGGAACGATAAGCACATTTGTACATGGCGCAGTTACACTGCTGCTGTTCCACATTTTTCTCCTAACGTTGAGGTACACAGAACAAGACTGAATTTCTGTGTACCTTATATGCAAGACTGGCAGACAATCCCACCAAAAACCTGATGCATGTCTTGATGCTGGAGTTCCCTGGTTGGTTGGTTTGGTTTGGATGCCAGTGTGCTTTGCTTTGATTTAACCCAAATGTTCAGCAGGCGTGTTTGGTATTACACCGGGGTGCGGTTTGCATGATCACAGACGATTTCGTGTTTGTATTTTTTCACGTGCCTTTTGCTCACTCTCCGGGGCGAGGAGCTCCTCATTCATAAGACTTGCGTTTCTTTGATGTTAATGTATTATTGTGAGCATGTGGGAGACTGCATACATTACTGGTCCCACTGTGGACGGCTAAATGATTTATTCTCTCATGTTCGCTTTCGTCCGGTTTGCTTGTTTTGTGGGATGCTGATGTCATCACAGCTTCTGAGAGATGAAGGAATGGGACGGGATGTTTGAGTACGGGTAAGAATGTAAGTGACGTCAAGGCATTACTAAACTGTTCTGGGAAGAAGGTTTAAAGAGTTAAAGGTTTACAGAAACATCCGTAAGGCAGCTTTAATTTGTATCTGGATACAGGCTTTACGTTAAAGAGCGGTAAAGAGAGCTCCGAGAAGAAAATGGCGCGTAAACCGTGTGCGTTGGCCCTGTAAATTACAGCCAGCGAAGCTGCTGATGCAGCGAGGTCCCGCCTCCCAAAAGCATTGGCTGACGGTGAGCGTGTGGTGCAGTAGAAGTGGAGAAGGAGGCTGTCACTCAGGCTCCTACCAGAACAGCAGTCCAAGAGGCTTCAGAGTTGTGCGCAGTGGATGAATCAGGACAGGGTGCGCTCAGCTTGGTTAAGAGATCTGTTAGATTTCAATTGGGCCATGATGGAAGCACTGATGTGCCTTGGCCTTCTTCTAATGGAAACGAGCATCCTCTGCTGTGGTAGCGCCTGCCACCAGTGCGCCCTCAAAGAAAAGCCGTTTAACTCCTGGATTGAGGTCTCTAAATGAAATTCCAAATGTTTACCTGTCACTTTGAAAGGGGTTTTCTGTGCAGTGAGAAGGTCCTCTCCTTTGGAACAGCAGCCGAGTTCCATGGACCGTTCGTTGGACGACGCTCTCATTTTTATTCCAATTTATTATTCGCCAGAGGTGCAGGTGATGAGAAAATAAGGTTTCAAGCCTCATACTTCATACGGCCGTATTTTGCCATATACCTTGACTGAATGTTTAATCAGGGATATATTTTGACTGCCGCATCACTTGCAGCATGTGCTTAGAATCTCGTCTGTCAGCTAATCACACATGCGTCGTCATAAATAAGCAAGTCTGGCTAATGGTGCTTGTCACACAAAGGTGCTGCACCCACCGCTCCCCGCAGACTCTCAGGCACTTTTAATTGGTCATTAGACGAGATTGCCGTCCTTCGTCCCAACGCCCGCTTTGTACTAGGGCACAAATGTTGCCCGGAGAATTTCTTTGACATTTTGTAAATGACAGAAGATTCTCCTCAGAGGAAGAATGAAGGAGCACTTTAGTCACGAACGCATTCCCACAGCACTGCTCTCCTGCACACAGAATGGCTCTCATTCCTCCTGCTGGCTTCTTGTCTCTTCAGGGAATCCATAAATACAGAAAGCTAAAGTTCCATTACCGGTGTAATCGTGTTACCAGTGTGTCTTTCCTTGACTATTGTCAGTTACCAGGTGCAGAACATTTTCCTCTAGAGCTTGTGTCCACGCACCCCCAAACCCTAAACCCGGTGGCGGAAGTGAGAAAGGGCCAGGCTGCTGTGATGTTGATGCTGAAGGCTTCTTCCAATTAGTCACACTGCACGTACCGGATCCTATGAGCATTTATAAATAGTACCAAGCGAGCAGTTTGCTGAGAAACGGACAGGCACATGGAGGATCGTACGGTTTCCCACTGATCTGCGTCCATGGGTGCGGGGCATGCGCGGCATGCTGGCCAATGTCAAACATGCTGACATTTCAATCGAAGAAACCTCTGGAAAGGACCAGCGGCTGACTCCCTCGGTGACAGTGGATGTGTAGAGACTGTTCCCCTATATTACAGTAATCCCATTGCTTTCAAAGAAACCTTAGCAATCCAGTTATGAATGGGAAGAAAAATGAATTAGGATATGAGCTCCAGGAATATGCTTGAGGAATAATTTGGTGAGAATGCTTGGTAAAGGGATTATTGAAAGGAAAAAAAATGTGAGAATAAGGTCAGCTGAATTGTACTGAGCGCAGTAAGCACACGTAATAGCTTAATTAGCAGTACTGTGTGGGAGGATTTGTCTGTTTCGTCTGGTTCTGTTGGGTCTGGTGAATATGACCTCATAATACCATCTATGAAGGGTGAGACTGTCATTCTGTCATTTATGGGTTTAATCCTGGGAGCCAATAAACTGATTTTGATTAAACTAGTTGGTTATTGTGTGCTAGATAATCCTGTCCTTCTGGGTCTTTGAGGTCTCAGGTCCATCATCGCTTGTATGCGATATATTTACTCATTGCGCTGGAAATGTGTTACTGCCTCCCCGTATTCAAGAAGCCGGTAAGTGAATTCAGCCGTGGCTGCTTTGGTGTTTATTTTTGGCCTGGTCTGTAGCCCTTTGGAGAGCTTGCCCGGTTCTACATTCCGGAATCCTGGCGCCTCTCGGAATCCAGCTTCCTGCACCACAGCCTCCGCCTCTGAAGTTGTACAAACACCAGCTTGGGCGAACAAGACGACGGGCCAAAATGTGCAGTCTTCTGAGCAGCTCGTCCACTTAAAGGGCTCATTCCTCCACTTAGCTCGGTTGAGTGCACTATCAGCACCCCCTGGGGATTCTGCACTCTTGCTCTGGGGGATTAGCAATAGTGCGCCTGTCTGGCACAGTGTGGAACCCGCAGCAGGGAAAAGGCGAGGGTACATTCCTTACTTAAAATCCTTCCTGACGAGACACGGGCATGGAAATCCACTGGAAGGTGGGGGGTCTGAGTATAGAGTAAAAATGGAAAGTGAAAATCCAAAACTTGGGTTTAAAGGTCACAGATAGACCATCACGGGTGATGTCAGTGTGTGGGCCTTGCAGTCCCGCAGCTCTTGATAGCTGCAGGGGAGTGTGACACTGCCAAGCAAGTCGTCCTTTGTTCTCTTTAGTGACAAATGGACACTTGCATCAATGATGACAGTCCAAGGAGCCCCTCTAGCGTTCACTGCTCTCCTCCAGGAAGGCCTCATGCTGACTTCATAATGATCTTGGAAGCACCTTCTATTAGAAGGCGAGGTACAGGCAATTTTCTTAAGTTACCATCCTCTTTGGTGGTTAATTTCCATCTGTAACACCCTGACCTGTGGTGGAAGCCCCGTGTCATACCAGGCATCTATTCAGTCCTTCCCCCGTTTCTACCTGCAGAGGGGTTAGCTCTCCCTCGCCAGTGAAGTTAACACAGATGAGAGTTTAGTTCTATAGACTCTTCTTATTGAGTCCCTGAAGAGGCGTCATCGATGTAGTAGGCAGTCATCTGGAAGAGAGTATAGATGTGCTAATCATTGGGTTCAACCTGGTGAAATTATGGTGCCTTTTGCTATTCTTTTGTCCTGCCGTTGTGTTTGCTTGACCCCCCGACCCCCCCACCACTCCCCAGGTAAAACCTGCCCACATTTATTCATTGGAAAGAGGTAAAATGCCCCTCCCTCAAATACAAACACACAGAGGCTTCTGTTTTCCCTTATTTGTAGTTACCATAGTGACTGCCGTTGGGTGCCATTACGCCATTATGTTGAATGCTTTACAAATCACTGTTTATTGTGTGTTATGCAGTAGTTATAAGATGCACTGCCGATATTTAAATGAAGAGAGGCATGCAGATTTGTATACAGCCTACAGATACGGCATTTCCATTGTTTGTGCAACACAGTAACAGTGGTAGTACAAAGATTAGGCTCCCTACTGTTGTAGTGATAAATGCCACTTTGTTGTTTATGCAGTATCAGTACTGAATCTTGAAAGGAAAGCATACTGGTCAATGCGTTGGATATGTAGTTCATTTTAACAATACATTTTTATAATACAATACAGGGCTGAATGGTGTGCTGGGCCTGCAACAGGAGTTCGACACTGTTGCTGACATGTTGATGGCCACGCCTCCGGTAGCGTGTCTGTCAGTCGACCATTAAAGAAACCGTGATACAGTCTCCGGGGTGATATTGTAGTTAACTGCTGAATTTTTACAATAGGAGATTTTGGTCTGTAATTAGCCGTGATTTTCTGTATTAGTTGTCACTTTGATTTTTTGTCATCTTCTTGCAATTTTTTTTTTTTTATTTTAGGAATGGATACAATTCTGTCAGCTTTAGGCTTCTTATTCTGGATACTAATTTAATTTTACAAGTAGAAAGATCTTGTGAAGCCTTTGACTGCATTTTGATTTAGTTATTGTTATTAAATAGCATTTTGACTTTGACTGCAGCACTAGTTAACATTAACTCAGTGTCATTGTGGAATCACGACTATAGACATAAGTCTGCTGTCAAATTTTACCAAAGCTGAGTTTCAGTTATAACAATAAGTTTTTGAGTCTTATCCTGTAGACACTCATTACTTTTAATAGTTGTGGTCCTGTATGATGGCCAGGGTTTGAATATTCACGGAGCCCTGTGAAGCTCAACTCTGCCTCCTTATGTCCAAGTCGCACCTTGCCAGAATGCAGCTCCAACTCCCTCAACATTAACCTTTTTCTTATTAATGTTCCAAAATTTAGTAAAAAGACGAAGTGAATGGGTTAATAAAAGGTCAGTTTTGGCTAAGAATAATATTTTTTCATAAACTTTTATGTTTATTTTCATTAGTAGCTCTGACCAGACATTTATTTATCCAGTTGATTTCTGTCCCATGTTCTTCTGTATTTTGACTTACCATACTGCTGCCAAAATTTCACTTACTAGCTAAACTCCGCTAGAGGTAAGATGTGCGTAAAAAGCAATTAGTGAATAACTTGATATTTTAATGCATTTTCACAGGGACATTATGAATGAATAAGCTGGAACATTACTTGTAATGATAAGCAATTCCAATGCATTTTTAAGTTTCAGTTACATGTTTCAAGAAGTTCAAGTACTATTTAACCGAATGATATGTACAACACTCATTCTTTTGTTTCTTTATTTTGTATTATTTTAAAGTGGTAAAACAACTGAACGCCAAATGAACGTACTGCACCTTTAAAACTGAGATTATCATAAATACATATGACTAATAAACTAATGTAAAGAGCAGCTTGTTCAGCACCCCCCCCCGTACCTGACAGGACTCACCCTCCTCCCTGAGTCTGCTCTAACCCCTGATGATGTAGTATCCATATGTGAGCTTGGGGATGGAGGTGGAGGTGGACATTAATTGAAGAGAGGGGTCTGCTTTCATTCTTTTCAGAGTTGCGGCTGACTCCATCCCTCTGTGGCGCTTTGATGGTCCGGCGAATGCATCCCCACCTGTTTTACATTTAAATACATGCGCCTGCTCAGCCTGTTGATTTCCTTTTTAATTACACTTAAAATGTCTCAGCAGATTAGGCGTGAGGCTCAACTGGCCCCACAAAGCTACATGCAAGACAGCTGATCAATATTTAATGGAGGGACTCTGAATAAAAAACACCCGGGGTGCTTTCTGCACGCTGCTCCAGCTGTAAATCTTCAGCCTAACATCCGTGGTCAGCCTGCTGTTCTGTACTTTAGTGTATTTATAACATAGTCGGGTTGTTGAAGTTTATTATTATTCTTATTATTATTAGGGTAAAATATTTGAAACCAACTGAGCTGAATTCACACTGTGTCATATGCTATTAATAGTCAGGTGCGCAGACTACTTTTTGTATTGTTTAGGTATCGCATGTTCGGTAGAACAATGCAGTTTAATAGATTTGCAGGATTCTCCTAATGTGAGGATGTCTTGTAACTGGTGTTTATGACTGTGGTTACAAAAAACCCCTTGATTTCAGATCATACAAAATAAGGATTAATAAAATCTGTCCTCTCAACTAGTGTCTGTTTTTCCACTCTTAGTTTAGCTCTTATGATGTTAATGTGCTTCAGCATTCCTTGTCTGAAGGTGTCTGGTGTAGCACCAGTGAGCCGGTGTTTTCAGATAGAGGGGCACCTTTGTAAACTGGACTGGTGGTATTTTAATAGTACTGGTTAAAAATTAGCATCACAAATGGTCTATTAACATTTATGATCTAAAGAGGAGGATAAGTTATGAATGACAGAGTAATGAATGTTACTACCTTGGGGTGAGGATGTCACTGGCTTTCTTAATAATAATAACACTTTTTAACACTAGAATCCCTAAAACCTCCGAAATTTTTCGGAAGCTCCTCTGAAGGAGCCCCCCCCTTACTCCCCGCACA
>JAAGVU020000129.1:710586-722815 GCA_011763525.2 Mormyrus iriodes
TACAGGCCTATTTTTATGTGTCTTCCCCTTTCATTACAGGCCTGTTTTTATGTGTCTTCCCCTTTCATTACAGGCCTATTTTTATGTGTCTTCCCCTTTCATTACAGGCCTGTTTTTATGTGTCTTCCCCTTTCATTACAGGCCTGTTTTTATGTGTCTTCCCCTTTCATTACAGGCCTGTTTTTATATTGGAAATGTGCCATTTCAAATGATCGTTTGATACCTTCAGCAAAGTTAGACTAAGCAAAGTCATATTTGATCCCGTGGCTTGACTTGGGTGTGAAGCAATTGCTTTTGTCCTGAAATGATGTTGCGTCCCCAGGTGCTGATCAGTCCTGAATTATTATCTACTTATTTTTTTGATCCTGTGGTGGGGATTAGTCCAGAGGTGGTGAATAATTTTGAGCTGGTGTTTTGGTGTAATGTGCAGTGGGTTCTGCAAAGCGTCCTGTGGGCTCTGGGCCACACTGGCGTGAGTGGCTGGTGTGTGAGCTGGTGTGTCCTGCCCTCTGCACTTCATTAGTGAACATCAGCAACAAGCTGTTTAATTAGCACCATGAGTGACACCAAGAGATCGTGACCTATACAAGTTCATCTCCTTTAATTGGACGCTTGCATGCGCTCAGTGGGCTGCAGTTGTGGCAATGCTTCTAACACAGTGCCTTGCATTTAAAAATAATTTGAGTCGGTTCCATCAAAATAATGTACTGGTGTGAAAACGATTAATGTGGACAATGGTGAATTTCTCCCAGTGTGGCATCTGTTGTGCGAAAAAAACACACAGTCCCTCAGTTATTGTTAATTGTTTTGGACGGTCGGAACAGTTGCTGCTAGGCTTTCCAACAGATCGAGGGCCAGTGGTTCAAATGTGCGGTAACGGCCGCCGTTAGTGGCGCCGCGTGTCACTGGGTGCGGCGTCGTCTTTGGGGGCACGGGCAGTTAACATGGTGCCCATCTTGATCGCACACTGAGCTTCCATCTTATAGCCCCCCTTTCAGAAGTGCTTGGAGTGGGGCTGCGCTTATGAATCTTCACGTACCTCGTTAGTCAGTAATGGGGAATAATGCCCAGAGGCAGGCTGTACTCGTCAACAGAACAAACAGGGTTTTTCTTTAATTCCTGATTAAATTCAGAAACTTTCCCATTTTGCTGTGATCACGGCTCCCTGTCCCACTTCAAGCACTGGCAGGGATGTATTAGTGGTGTGTGTCACCCACACGCTTTTCATGGTTCTTGAGAAGCGAGTTAGCATTGTGTGCTCGCTCTCACCAGCCTTGCCTTGACAAGCCTGGACAGTGAGCACCCTCTCTATGGCGACAGCAGTCACCATGGTAACTGGAGACAAAACAAAACGGTGACACACGGGCACACCACTGTCGGCACTGCCTGCTCACTACCCCACCCCCTCGTCGTGCATCGTCAAGGAAGGTGGTAAATATTTGCTTGTTTTCTAATGGTAAAGTGAGTAAATGCGTGCCCTGCGCAATGCCCCCCCAAACAAACGAAGGCAGGGTAATTATGAGATAAATTGTGAGGCGGGGGAGATGTCGTCAGAGCAGGCTGTTAAGGCTCTGTTAGGCGTTCTGCATGGCTGGACGCATTACTGCCCCCGCTTTCCTGACTGTCTGCTTTCTCCTTCTTTCCGTTTCCTTTGCTTCTGAATGGTACGATGGGGTGTCCTCTCTTTGCGGGGAAGGGTGGATATTCAGCTGCACCAGTGCTGGGCCAGTTCTCCCTTTCGGTGCCAGATTCCATGGCGGGGCATTCCGACTGAGGCCTTCAGCGATTCCAACAATCAAGAAAAGTCTGCACTTATTATCACTGTCATTGTCAACATGATTACCCCCCCCCCCCACACACACACACCTTTTCTTATTCTGTAAATTATGGGGGAAGATGCAGCCATTCTCTAAAGCCAAACATCCTAGCACGAAGAACAGTGTGACAATTTCGCCTGGCCAAATGAAAGGAAAGCTGTTCTGGTTTCTATAACATTGTTTTTGGTGATGAATGGGAGCGCTTTGGCCTGGTACCAGCATACCCAGGCTCACATTTAGATTAGCAGCAGCCTAATTAACATGGCGCGCCTAGTTTCCATAAAAGTGCTGGTCTCTAATGGGCGCTGCAGATTGATTTAAATGCAAACTAGAGAGGATTTAATGAACTGCTTTTACTGAGGAGGTTTGAGAGGAATTTTCCCACTCACAAGACAGGTGGGAGAACAGCACTCCGACAATTAATTATTCAATGCCCTGTTTTTCTTCTAAAACACTGCTTAATTGCAGTAAAATAACAACACTTGGAGAGCAGGTAGCTCTCTGTAAAAGAGCATGCAATTTAGGAAGAGGGGAGTGAGGGGGGCTGTTAATAATACCGAGGTGGGGAGAAGCAAGGATAAAGTGGAGAGTAAAATGTATATTCATTTATGGAAAATTGTTTTGAAGCTACATACTGGTGAGGCAGGAGGCAAAAATAAAGATAAAAATGCAGAAAAGGGGAGGAGGGGTATGGAGGGGTGTAGGAGTGCCAGAGAGCCGAGGAAGAGGGAGCAGTATAGACAGACATATGTACATTATTGAAATTTGGTCGCATACAGCAGCAAAGGGACTTAGAAGTACAGATGGCAACACTAATTGGATGCTTGATTGTGCAAAAAATCAGACTTGGACGGGTGTACATGCAATGTACATGAAATGTATGCAGTTATGTAGCTTGTCTTCGGGGATGTTGTCCTGGTTTGAGTTCTGTTCTGGTGTGTGTTATGGGTGGAGTAAGGGCTGCCACGTAGGGAGGAGGTGGTGTAGTGCCTGATGGGAAACATCCCCATTAGCTCCAGTAGGTGGTATTAGCTGATTGTACTGGAAGTCAGTCAGATCATGAATCAGGCCAGTCATTTTGGGGTGTTAGTGTGACTATGCTCATGCAACAGGAAGGAGGAGATGGCTCCCATACTAAGATACTGCACACTAATTGTGTTAAGTCGACCCATTGTGCTAAATCAAAGGGCAGTGCACTGTATTTCCATTTCCGATTGTGCCTTTTGTGTTGTGTGTGTGTGTGTGTGTGTGTGTGTGTGTGTGTGTATGTGTGTGTGGTTTTGTGTACAGTGCCCTACACTATTATTGGCACTCCTTGTAAAAATTAGTAAAAATGGTTAGAAAAAAATCATGTTTTCTGAAGTGCCTTTATCTTACACTGAAAAAATGAGAAACATCTGACTTTTAACAAAATTTTGTTAAAAGAATTTTAACAGAATTTTAACGAATTCCTCATCAAGAAATAAATATTCTTACCAAAAACACTTGTGCCACAATTGTTGGCACCCTTGGAAATTAATGTGAAACAATGTAACTGAAGCATGTTTCCCATTTAAATTGGACATTGTTAAGTTGATTGGAGTGTACAGGAACTTACCAGCTGAAATCAATGACTTCCTGATTAACTGGGATACAAATGTGAGGGGAGACAGACCCAAATTCCCTTAGCCAACCGTCAACATGGCAAAGAGAAGAGACTCAGTGCAAATGAGGGAGAAGCGTGTTGCCCTTCATAGCTCAGGGAATGGGTATAGCTACTCGCCTGGAAATGCCCATTTCTACAGTTAGGACAATAATATAAGAGTGGTCATCAACTGGGACTGTGATAAACTTGCCTGGAAGAGAACTCAGGTTTATTTTACCCCCATGTACAGTGAGATGGATGGTAAGAGAGGCAAAATATCTCTAAGGATCACTGTTGGAGGATTGCAAGAAAAAGTTAAATCCTGGGGTCATCAAGTCTCCAGAACCACCATCAGATGGCATCTCCATGCCAACAGATCATTTGAAGCCTTTTCTGTCAGTTATACACAAACGTAAGCGGCTGGAGTTTGTTAAACGTTACTGCAACCTTGACTGGAACCATGTTCTATTGTCTGATGAAACAAATATTGAACTATTTGGAAATAAACATTCAGAGTGGGTTTGGTGTAAAAAGTAGGACAGGTATAATGAGAAGAACCTTGTCCCAGCTGTCAAATATGGTGGAGGTTCTGTGATGATGTGGGGCTGTTTTTCCTCCAAAGGCCCTGGAAACATTGTTAGGGTGCATGGCACCATGGACTCCATGAAATATCAGGAGATTGTAAATCAAAACCTGGCTGCCTCAGCCAGGAATCTAAAATTGGGTCGTCATTGGATCTTCCAGCAGGATAATGATCCAAAACTCATGTCCAAATCAACCCTGCCCATGGTTAACGGACCACAAAATCAAGGTTCTACCATTACTGTCTCAGTCCCCTGACCTGAACCCTATTGAGAACCTGTGGCATGAGCTGAAGAGGAGAGTACACAGGAGAGGGCCTAGGACCAAGGATGATCTGGGGGGATTATGTAGAGAAGAATGGTCTCAGATACCATGCTCTGTATTCTACAGCCTTATAAAAGGTTATAAGAGAAGACTCTGTGCTGTTATATTGGCAAAGGGAGGTTGTACAAAGTATTAAATTTGTTTCTTGATGAGGGATTTGTTTTTCTTTGAATAAACTTAATTAAAAGTCAGATTTGTCTCATTTTTCTCAGTGCAAGATGAAGGCGCTTCAGCAAACTGATTTTTTTTTCTATGCCCTCTTAGGGGTGCCAATACTAGTGGAGGGCACTGTATGTATAAATGTATATGTGTTTGTGGTTATATATATATGTACGTGCATCTACCTGACCTGCCTCAGAAAGGTGATGCTCAGTACTGCTGACGCGACCTGCCTCAGAAAGGTGAAGCTAAGTACTGCTGACGTAACCTGCCTCAGAAAGGTGATGCTCAGTAGCGCTGACCTGACCTGCCTCAGAAAGGTGGTGCTCAGTACTGCTGACGTGACCTGCCTCAGAAAGGTGAAGCTAAGTACTGCTGAAGTGACCTGCCTCAGAAAGGTGATGCTCAGTAGTGCTGACCTGACCTGCCTCAGAAAGGTGATGCTCAGTAGCGCTGACCTGACCTGCCTCAGAAAGGTGGTGCTCAGTACTGCTGACGCGACCTGCCTCAGAAAGGTGATGCTCAGTACTGCTGACGCGACCTGCCAAAAAGTGTGTGATGATATTTGCTTGAGGATGTTTGTATTTGCCAATGTTGGCCCAGGCTTAGAAATAATTCCATCATTTTCTTCAGTCTCAGTGGGGGAATCTATCCTGGGGGGCATACTCAATTTGATTTTATTTTTATTAACATATGCTGATGGTAAGAAGCTAGTTTTGCATCTTAAATGTTCTTTCCAGTGCCTATTGCGATTCTATATTCACAAATGGGAGCTCGATTTAAGGTACATTCCTTCAGAATGTTTTTGGGCTTTATAATGCACTGGGAATTTCAAGCACATTTACTTTAGCTACACCAGTCTGCATCTCCGTTCATGGCTGTCTGTTTCTGTGTGAGGGCACTTTTATTTTAATAACAGCAGGAGTCAGAAGATGGGTAAAAGATAAGGCTAAGCTCTGAGTAGTGTGGATCCTGACAGCAGGTGTCTGCGATCTTCTGTCAGCTTCCAGGAGCCCTGGGCTATTGGTTCACCTGTTCGCTCACCCACAGGTTTAGTGGCAAGGAAATGGAAATCACCCCCCAACCCGACAGCAGACAGAGACAGCCGTACACAAGCTATCTACAAACAAAAATAAATACATATCCTATATGTTGTCATAATGACGCCATCTAAACACCGCTGTTCTAAAACCAGCCACACAAGTCTGGATGCAGACCTCCTACGTACCAGTAACCTATCCTGAAGAGTATACTGTTGTATTAATAACCAGTTCGATTTGGTTGCCTGCGAAATACTAGAACAATTTACAAGTCATACGTGAAGGAAACACAAATGGAGTCTGTTCAGATCGTTTTAACAGGGCACGACCTGCAAGTTCAAAGAAAGCATGATGTAATCCCCCGCCCCCCCCTCAGCAATGGCTTCTTTTGCATCGTCTTTGAGGAGAATGAAGAATTGGCAGAAGTGTCGCTCGTAATTTATCCAGAACATCAGTGATGCTGACATTGAACCCATTTTCAACATGGCGCCGTGTTCCATATGGGTGCCGTGTCCGTGATGGTGTGTTTGTGTGTGTGCTGTATGTGAGGTGTGTGTCTCTCTTTTTACGTAAGTTCTCCCATGTTCTTCCTTGCACATTTGGTTTTTATTGTGTTTCGTCATTGTGGGTTTTCGTTGTGCATTTCTGCTCCTGAGTGTGCTGCCTTGTGTTGCAGGGCCAAGTTGCAGACCCCCTGCTCTCCGGCTCGCATATTCGGCACTTGCAGAATCTCCGCCAAAAAAGGACTTAGGAGCAGATTGAATCGCCCAGCCTTTAAAACGGCTTTCCATGCTAATGTGGGGAATCTCATCTCCAGCACATTGCTCTCTATTAGAGCAGAGATATGAGCGCTGAGCGTGGGACCCCGCGATCGATCTTGTCTGTGAGTGCTGTGCTCAGAGTGTGAATGGGTGTCACCAACAGCGCTCGGCGTGGCCCGCTGAATCTCACTCGCCGAGCGCTGTTTTCCCAACAGAGGCACAGTGGCAAAATGGCCAGACCGGGAACCATCCATACAACAAAGGCATCTGGGGCACACAGCTGTCAGGGTCCTGGGGCTTCTTTCAAAATAGATATTTGTTTATCTCTTTCGTTGTAAAGAAAAAAATAAAGGCCTGGGGAGGCCATGACTGTCATGTTAAGCGACCGGAAGTATGAAGCCGTGGTTGTTAAAGCCCCAGCCCCTCCCCATTTTAGGTGACACTTCCAGGATCTTCGGACAAACACTGTAAGCGGCACATTGTTTAATGATGAGCATGTAATGAAGGGTAGCACACTCAGGGAGTCCTCATCCTGACAGGTGACAGGGATTCTTACCTTTTGGCATCGATTCCACTGCCTGATTTATTAACAATCAGAGTTTTGTTTTCAGCTGGTGGAACACTGGAGTTTGTGAGCTTATCTTGAGGCTTGCAAGCATCCTTATTTTAGACCGACTGGTGTGACAATCCTTATTTTTCTGTCTTACCACTGTGAGAATCCTCATTTTCTGTCTTTGTGAACATTGACAGGATCCTGATTTGTGTTTTTCCCTGGAAACCGTGGAAATTCTGATTTTAATCTGATTTAACAGACAAGAGTCCCAGTTTTAGCCTATCAGAAGGCAGCATCCTAATTAGTCTCTTGGAACTGTGAAAATTCAGACATAACTTTTTTGAGGGACATAATTCTAATTTAAGCATGTGCCATGTATGCTGAGCATTGCTGTGCGCTGTTTGTCAGTCGGTGTCTGTATGTGCCGTGTTAGATGTTCGTGTCTTGCATGACATCGTCTCTTCCATGGTTTCCTCTAGATGCTGGTGACGACTCCTGAAAAATGGGACGTCGTGACCAGGAAGAGCGTAGGGGATGTCGCCCTGTCCCAAATCGTACGCCTGCTGATCCTCGATGAAGTGCATCTTCTCCATGAGGATCGCGGGCCTGTGCTGGAGAGCCTAGTGGCCCGAACTCTACGCCAGGTAGATCCTCTGTCTGCCCTCTCTTCTCAGGCATGCTTTCACACTGATGTAGGGACTATTAAAGGTACGTTCAGAGTATTGTCTCATTTTTACTTAAGATCATGTACTTGTGCATTAATTCAAGAAAGCCAGAATTATCTGGAAAGCTCACGCCTAGGTCATTAACCCGCGCCATTTCTTAGATATGCTCCACCGGAGTAACATAAGCACTCTTTCCTAGCTATTAAAAAACAAAGGAAAATTTCTTCTTTTCCTGAATACCAGGGTTCCCTATAACCAAGTCTCCCATTTCTCAGTCCTGGACCAGCTATCTGCACGTCTTGCTGTCCTACTTTGAAATATCCTCCAGCCGACCCTGGGCAGCATTTTGAAACATATCTGCGTGCCCTGGGTTTTACCCGGCCGCTGTATTGTAACAGGACTCACTTTGGTAGAAGTTTTGAAATTCTCAAGATGAGATTCACAAACAAAACATCCGCATCTGTCTGCTTATAATGCTATTTAGCTAAATGGTAATCAGATGATTATTTTGGTAATCAAATGATTATTTTGCGATTCGTTTTTTCAGTGTGCTTTCATAGCGTAGTGTGACAGATATTTTCTTAATGGTAGCATTATTTTATGGGCGGATATGAGTTCTTGGCTTGTCTGCCTTCTGTTATATATTGTGAGGTTAGCATTATGGATTTGAAAGTTAGATTCTTGAGAAATCCCTCCAGTGTCCATTTACGATGGATCTGAAGTACATGATGCCGCAGTTTAAATGCCAGTCCTGAAAAATGTAGTTCATTATTAGCTAATGATGAAATGTGGTTAGTTTTGAGATTTAACAATGCTTTGAACACCCCCCCCCGTGGCTTTTGGTCATCCTGCCTTGCATTGGCTCGGCTTGGAGCATCATCCTGGCTCTTTACAGCCTGTGCGTGGCAGCCTCCAGCCGAGATTTGCAGGCGGGGGCCACTGTGCCACAGCTGGTGGCTTTTGCGATGTGGCCTGACAATGATTGACAAGGCTTCGTGCGGGAACCGGGCCAGGCGTTTCGGGGCGCTACCGTGATTATGCAGATCTCGGCCAGCAGGGGGACCGGCGTGCAGCTGTTCTTCGAAGGCTTCTGTCAGGTGCCTGTCTGACAGGCAGGGAGTTTAATAATTGCCAAACAGAAGATGAGCGAGTCCGGGCTCCCGGGCTGCCGCGGCATGCCTCCCGTGCGCGCATGCACGCGTTCCTGCATGAGCGCCCTCGCACGCCCACACGCCGCACTCATGCGTGCACCCGTGGCAGCAGTGTTCATTTGCGGCTGCCTGGTGCTGGTCGCTGATTGGCCTCTTATCTGAGGTGTCACAATTAACGGCGAAATGAGCGACGGCTCTTATCGCTGCCGTTTAGAGGCGCCACTGTTCATTATAAGTAACGGCCAGCCACAGTGGCCAGCCCTGCCATCATTTTTGCTGGCCGTGCATCTCTCAGAGCTGTGGGCAGGTGATACGGGCTCAAACCACTGGTTCAGATGCAGGTAATGGATCGTACCTAGTAGGCATTTTCTCTCTCATGCCCTTGAAAGCTAAACTGAATAGTGGCAGTGACCCCCCCCCCCCCACACACACAGACACACACACACACACACACACACACACAGAGCTCGCATCATATTAGTTCTTAATACAGTAGGTTTTAGTGGTCCTTTTAGCTTGCATTTTATGGACAGCACTGAGCAGCATTGCAGGGAAAGAGACCAGGAGACCAGCAGGAACGGGGAGAGCAGCACGGGAGCTGAAAGAGATGGAGGAGGAGTTGGACAGGAGGACCTTTTACCGGGGTTAACTGGCATGTAATGGGAAAGTAGCGGAGACGTGTGACCGCGGTTTACTCCATTCACAGCCTATTTGCTTGAAGTTTTAACTGATATGGCTTCCAGAGGGCTGAGTCAGTGCTTTTTACACCCTGGGGAGGAGTGCGGATGGCAGGCAGCAGGATTCATTGCGATGCAGATACAAACTTGCATTCCAGGAAGCAGCTTCTTATCGCGCCTAAACAATAGATATTATGAACCTTTACCACGATTAATGAAATCTTTTACTTACAAAACGCTGTCACTTGATGACCCTGTAATGAATCAGCAATTGGAAGACTGATGGTTAAATGGCCTTCGCTTAAGTTTTGTAATATATAATTTATATGATATTTTGGTTTGCAGTGTGCAGATGGGACTGAGGTAGCCGTCTAGCGTCTTTTAAATGATGGTAAGAATGCAGGGTCAGATGTGCTGTGTGTATATGATGTATTTAACAAAGAAATGTCTCTTCATAAAGTGTGAGGGCCATGCATAAGGACACTGTAGAGTGACTTTGCGTCACCCTCTAACAGTGGCAGTGCACATCAGGCACTGCTGGGAATTACCGGAGTGTGTCATGAGCACCTCCATGGCTGTGTTCAAGAATTAGCTTTCTAAAAATGTGTTGGTCAGTGTGTCCCCATCTCCAGGTGTCCAGGCTCTCTCCCAAACCCAGTTATCCTCTGATCCGAAGAACCCAGTCAGCCACAAATAAGTCGCATAGATAAACACATTTCCTGTACACTCAGTGCAGAAATCAGCTTTTGTTTGGTTTTATTAGAAATTATAGTATTATTTTAACATTTAACATTCATTTAACATTCATTTATTTAGCAGGAACTTTTCTCCAAAGCCAAGTATTGTTTGGAAAGCAGGGGCAGGCACTCCCTGGGGCAATCGGGGGTTAAGGGCCTTGCTGAAGGGCCCAGTCGGTGGTTAAGGGCCTTGCTGAAGGGCCCAGTCGGTGGTTAAGGGCCTTGCTGAAGGGCCGACTCTGTCCACCACAGGATTTGAAATGATGACTTTCAAAGGCATAGTATCCTGACCCACAACCCCCTAAGTAAAATGTTATTGTTGCTTAATACAAAATATTATTTCAAAACAGTATTACTTTTACCTTCAATTAAATTTAGTTTTAATGAGTAAAAGTGTGCTCTGCAGTTGTGGAATGGAATCATTACTAATAAATTTCCAGGAATATGAAGGATACACACTTTATATAAAGTAGCATGCAGAAGAAAGAAAATGTATGAATATGAGGAAGCCATGTGACACAATGGACTGTTAGGACGCTTTAAAATGGTCGTGTTTCTAATGAGACTGAGCCGGACTGGCAAAAAGTAAAAAATATCGTGTTTATACTATTGTCGTATGCTTCAAATATAGATGTAGAGATTAAACCCGTCGCACAGGACAGCTCTCCGTTAAAAACAACTTCCTTCGTTTAGCCCATAAACCTGCCGGAGAATTCTACAGCCTCGTCGTCCAATAGACTGTTTATCAGACTGATTCCGTGGCATCGACCCCCTCTGCACGTGTAGCCACTGATGCGGTTTCGCCGATCGTGTTCCCCGGCAACACTGTGAAACTGGTGACTGGCCTTTTTTCCCCCTTCATGGTGGCATATATTCATCTATAAGTCAATACGGGGCAGAAAGGCAGGCGAGCCTATTGATCCAGTCAATTACCTAATTCAGCCCAAATAGAATCTGTCTATAGCGGTAAAATTATCCCACCGCAACACACATCACTGTGCTACTCCCCGGAAAATCCACTAAATGCACAGCACACAGCACAACACTGTATAATATCGCGACACTATCTATGTATCTGTCTTATTTCTACACATACTGAAATACACAACAATTAAAATTGACACTCACCAGCAGACCCTGGACACGCTGCAGGGATCGTATCTCTCGGCTGGCCTGGGAGCTCCTGGTGTCCCCTGGAGGAGGTGAGGAGGTGGCTGGGGAGAGGGAGCTCTGGGGAACCCGACCCCAGATTAGTGATGGATGGACGGATGGACAGACGGATAGATGGATGGATGGATGACACTTACCAGATCCTAACACTTCTTCAAGTCATGGTCAAAATATAATACTAGTGTGGGACTAGTAAACCATTTCTCTGCTCGTTATTTTCCAGCTTACTTTGAAAGCAGGTTCAGTGCCATGTTATATTCTCACCCCCGTGCCCGATTTTGATAAATCTTTGTAATGTATTGCCCCTATTGGTATGTAATTTCTCCCTCATGAATGTTCAGTGGTAAGTTATGATTTAGTGGCATGTTTCCTTAAATCTGCGTTGTGAAAATACTGGTGAAAGAAGCTTTCCTTTTCACTCTGATGTGTTATGGCAGTGTTTCTCAGCCCGGTCCTCGGGGACCCCCAGACAGTCCACCTTTTCGCTCCCTCCCAGCTCCCTGCCAGACAGTTCACCTTTTCGCTCCCTCCCAGCCGCCAGCACACCTGAACCAAACAGTCAGGAACACCAGGGAGTTGGGAGAGGGCTGAAATGTGTGTGTGTGTGTGTGGGGGGGGGTCCCAGAGGATTGAATTATGGGTTTGAATGGAAACTGTAAAGCAAGTATCACTGTGCAGGGAGCCAATCTTATGTGTGTCTTCATGTGTGAACCCATGTAATGGATAATGCATTGTGGAGGCATTTGTGCAGCTGTTTAACCTTAATCCTGATATTCCCCAGAGAGTCAGGGGATTTAGCATACCTCCTGTCAATATGTGGCCATACAGGCACAAAGGCAGGAACAGCCATCCCTCCATTTTCCATACCTGCTTGTCATATGCAAAGTCCAGAACTGATCCTGGAAGCAAGGCAGGGAATAATCCAGGAGGGGGCGCCAACCCATCGCAGGGCAGGGAATAATCCAGGAG
>JAAGVU020000129.1:740522-755877 GCA_011763525.2 Mormyrus iriodes
GTACAGCAGCAGCGGCCTTTGGTACAGAAGCGGCATGCGGCCTTTGGTGCAGAAGCTGCGGCCTTTGGTACAGAAGCAGCAGCCTTTGGTACAGAAGCGGCGTGCGGCCTTTGGTGCAGAAGCCGCGGCCTTTGGTACAGAAGTGGCGTGCGGCCTTTGGTACAGAAGCCGCAGCCTTTGGTACAGAAGCGGCATGCGGCCTTTGGTACAGAAGCGGTGGCCTTTGGTACAGAAGCGGCATGCAACCTTTGGTACAGAAGCGGCATGCGGCCTTTGGTACAGAATCTGCGGCCTTTGGTACAGAAGCGGCATGCGGCCTTTGGTGCAAAAGCTGCAGCCTTTGGTACAGAAGCGGCATGCGGCCTTTGGTACAGAAGCACCATGCGGCCTCTGGTACAGAAGTGGCGTATGGCCTTTGGTACAGAAGCAACGGGCGGCCTTTGGTACAGAAGCTGCAGCCTTTGGTGCAGAAGCGGCATGCGACCTTTTGGTACAAAAGCGGTGGCCTTTGGTACAGAAGCTTTGGCCTTCAGTACAGAAGCTTTGGCCTTCAGTACAGAAGCTGCGGCCTTTGGAACAGAAGCTTTGGCCTTTGGTACAGAAGCTGCGGCCTTTGGTACAGAAGCTGCGACCTTTGGTACAGAAGCTGCAGCCTTTGGTACAGAAGTGGCATGCAGCCTTTGGTACAGAAGCTGCACCCTTTGGTACAGAAGCTTTGGCTTTTTGTACAGAAGCTGCAGCCTTTGGTAGAGAAGCTTTGGCCTTTGGTACAGAAGCTTTGGCCTTTGGTACAGAAGCTGCAAACTTTGGTAAGCTCAGCTTCTCTGTGTTAATCCCGGTTCAGCATGGGCTGCAACATCCTGCCATAAATGAAAACAAGTGCTGAAAGTGGACTCCAATTTTTGTAGGCAGAGAGGGGACACTCTTGAGAATGAAGTCCATTTGAAAGCACTTGCATGTGTTGCGTGCACCGCGGTCACCTGCTTAGGCCAGCCGTCTGTCCCCTTCTCTGCTTAATACACTCGCAATCTCCATCATGCAGTGACCACGCTGAGCTGCTTCAGAAAGATAATCTGGCCATTGTGCAGGGACATGCTCGCTATTGTGCTGTTATTTTATCGTGTGTCAATGGACTGAAGGCCCTGCAGCTTGGGGAAAAAAAACACATTTTATGCTGGTGTGTGGCTCAGATCTGTGCTTGTGTCCCGAAGGTTGTTGGCTTGAATTGTCTGGCCAGCGGAGTATTCTTCCGGGACACTGTATTCTGAAATCTGCTCTCTGATCCCAAGATTTCCTCACTTGTATATTGCTTTGGATGCAGCCTTCTGCCAAATAAGTCATTTCAGATGTACGTACATCACCTCTCATTTTCACATGCTTCTCTAGAGCGTCACAGTGACAACAGGTCACACTGGTCAAACCAGACTGCTTTTTCCCTGACCACTTCTCCGGCTTGTTATAGGGGATCTCTGGGATAACCAACTGAGATACCTAATCCTTCCAACCATCTCAGCTGGCCCCTCTCAAAAGGAGCAGTGGAGCTTTTTTGGAGTTAGTCTGGATCTCCAAACTCCTCTTCCTGTTACAAAGAGTGAGTCCAGCAACCCTGCAGAGAAACCTTATTTCAGCTGCTTCTGGTCATGACCTTCTTTTTCTGTCATTACCCACAGCTCATGACTGCAGCTGAGATTATAGACGTAGATTGGATAGATAGACGTAGACTCATCTTAGAACTTCACCAGCACGCTGCTCCTTAGTGCCCACAAAACTTCTGTTGCACCTGCCAGTCTCGCCTTTCCTCTTAACCTCACTCATGAACACGAACCTGAGGCACTTAAACTCTTTAACTATGGCCAGACTCTCCCCCCACCACCTAAAAGCAGCAATCCACTTTTTTCCATCAAGTACCAGAACCTTTGATTAGGAGGACACAAGACACGCCATTGACCGAGGTCTTCACCCATTAGAAATGGCTTTGATGTTGTTAAAAGCATGCAAACAACTCTTACTGCATTCTTACAGGAACCAAATACCATTTGCCTCGGGACCACATATTCCTATATCTTCCATAGTATGCGCTGGGACACATGGTTCTAAGCCTTCTCCGCTTCTGCAACGTGCCTGTAGACCGTGTTAGCATATTCCCATGAATCCTCCCACTAAGAGTTCGTCCAGTGATTCATATTGTTCTTGAATCCTAGCCTTGACCATTAGTTGCCCTAAAAGTCTCCGCCTTTAGCTTGACAGCTTCCCTCACCACAGGTCCTGGGGTCATTGCCATCATGGGCACTGGCTACCTTCTGGTTACTATTGAGGCCTTGAGTATGATCCCTTCAGACTCTTAGTTCCTAAGCTCACTGGGCATGCAAAAGAAGTTATTATACAAGTTTGAATTCATGTTGCGTGGACACTTCAGCCAGATGGCCCCCGGAAAGCCTGACTGCTTGTTAGGGTTGTCCTGGCCCATCTGCCCTCCTACCCTTGCGCCAAATCCAAGTCAGAACTAGGATTCAAGAAGAACAATGAGGATGAGCTCCACCACTCTTTTCACCCTGATCTTCAAAACATGCAACCTCAAACTCAGATGACACACCTACCATTAACTTTTGGCCTAAGGTGAACTGCTACCATATACACTTATGAACATCATTGCATTTGAACATGATGTTTATTATGGACAATCAGTGGCTTACGCAGAGGTCCAGTAACAATTTGGCACTTGAGTTTCGATCTGGCAAGTCATTTTCCAAGTCTTGCTGCCCCAGGTATCTCTATTGTTCCCCACGTGAACATTGAAGTCTCCTAGTAGGACCATACTGTAAAATCCCAGTTGCCTAGCCTTCCTGGTTCCCAAAGCCAGGCTAATCTATCTGGGTTCTTCCCGTTCATGGTGGCATCCAAATGGCACTGACTTGTGAGCCCACAAGAGAGGCTCCATGTTGCTGTCTGAGGCTGAGCCCAGGTTGCATGTGCTACCCAGACACCAAGCTAACACCTTCAGGTCTGCTTCCAAGTGTGGGTCCTGATAACCCTGTTCTCTGCAGGGTGACGCTGGTTCTTCTTGGTTCTTCTTGATTTTGAGTCTTTGTTGGATCGTGTTTTGTCTGGCCTCCACCCACAGACTCGTTCATCAAGGGCTGTTTTTCCCAGAAGCTTAAACTCAGATTTAAGGCTCATATTACTGCCCCTCCAGCCCAGTAGGTAGGGCACTAAAGGCTCTTGGAAATGAATGTCACTCGAGAGTCTAGTCGGACAGTTTGATTTACTTTCTTTGTGACTGATATGTCAGTGGGCTTCTCAGAAAGGAAAGTTCAGATCATTAATATCTATCTTAACCCGTAATTGAATGAAATCTGGTCTCCTATCACATGACTGGAGGGTCATGTGACTAATGGAGGTTAATGGTGGCGTTCTGTGGAAATTAGATTGCATTGAGTCTCTTCACCTTTTCTCTAAAGTTTAAAGTTGGCCTGTCAAACTGGAGAATTGTGTAGATGTCCAATATTTGTAATTATCGGTAGTGTTTTTGGCTGTGCTTTCTATACAAAAAAGCCCCGCTGTGTTTCAGCAGTGACGTACGTCTTCTGTTATTGTAGTCCAGCATCAATCACCATCTCTGTGAATTTCACTTGTGTCTGTTTTGTGCTGAACAGCGAGGTTTTCTCCGCACGGGAAGCAGGAGGCGAGATGGAGACGTGATTGAAGTGTCTGAGAGTTTTCTTTAAATAAGTGCCAGCAAACTTTCAGCTTCGGAGTCTGAGAAAACCGCAGGCAGCGACGTTGCTGCTGCTGAGCGAAGTTTCTCTTGATGATCAGTTTTTACCAAGGCCTTTTTAATCGTTATTTTTAGATTTGAAATACACACTGATCTGGCCAGAAGACTCTATCAACAGATCAGTTGTTATTATTATTATTATTATTATTATTATTATTATTATGTTAAATTGGGCCATTGCATGCCACCAACGTCTCATTTTATCTTGGTAATAGTACACAGCTATGTTTATTGATTTTTTTTGTTGTTTTTTGGGTTATTAGGTTACTTATTTGTTGAATGACAGGATCCAGGTTGTTTAGTTTTTGAAAATGAAATATTTTTAAAATAACTAATGGTGTGAGGAAGCATGCAGCCAGGCAAATTGGGGTCTGCGAAATGCCCATTGTGAGTGTGACTGGCCTGGTGCCCTGCGCTTCCTGCCACATTGTGCCCTGCGCTTCCTGCCACATTGTGCCCTGCGCTTCCTGCCACGTTGTGCCCTGCGCTTCCTGCCACGTTGTGCCCTGCGCTTCCTGCCACGTTGTGCCCTGCGCTTCCTGCCACATTGTGCCCTGCGCTTCCTGGAATAGGCTCCGGGCTCATCGTGATCCCGCGTCGGGTTAGCCGTGATGGATGGATAATGCTAAGTGCAGTGTTCTTATGAGCCATTTTGCATGCGATTTTTTAATGCGACGTTTTATTTTGCGAGGAGGGCGCTGTCTGCGTGATTCGAAACCCATTTGCGTCTCGGTGTTCAGCTGCAGTGGGAGGCGGCTCTGGCTGGGACCTCCGCCTCCTGCGTCTTCAACATCACAAACTGCCTCTTTGCCATGCTGCGTGAGGTTAATTTATAACCCCCCCCCCTCAAAAAAATAAAGAAACAGGCGATGTTGTATTCCCAACAGAGAGTAGTCTGGAAATGAGACCAGGAAACAGAAATAGCCCTCAGACGTAAATGTCCTCCTTGGTCCGTTTTAATAAACACCTACTGAGATGAAGTGCGAGCTGGGGAAAGGAGCCGCTAGATATCCCCACCCTTAATGCACGAGTTCGGGCTGCACGGTTTATACACAAATGGAGTCCCGCTGAACAGCACAAATTATACTGCAGCATGGCTTCATATTTTCCGGTCGGCCAAGTGCATGCGAGGCAGTTGTATCGCGTTCTCCTCGTTACCTTCCACCGTGATGGATTTCCGGGTGCACTTTTCAGCACCCCTGGGCTTTGGCTCGTTCCCGGCCTTGTGCGTGGCCCTTTTCTGTTGTTTTATAAAGTAACGTACCTTAATCCATGCAAATTACATGCCTTAAATATACTGTGAGGATTTATTGCACTATATGGTGTGTGATGTTTTCAGCTGTTGTGGCAGTACAGTTTACCTCATGGGATAATTCTGTCTGTCCTAAGAGAATCACATTAAATTCATTTAGCTGTCGCTTTTTTCCAGAGTGACATACAGTTCCTGGGACGTGACTAAGGGCCTCGCTCAAGGGCCCAGCAGTGATGTCACTCTGTTGACCCTGGGATTTGAACTGACGACCTTCCGATCATAGGCAGGGCATCCTAACCCACAAAGCCACACACCGCCCCCTTTGTAAACACATACTTGCTATCCAAATGCACCTATAACAGATGGCAGGAACGGCCTTTAAAAATCCTAAGAGAATTTTATCAGGTTTGTGTCGATGCTTTCTGGTACCTGTTTGTCGTTTTAAAATGATCTTTTCGACAATCTTAATAAGATGCTAAAAATAAGATTAAGATGCTAAAATGTTTATTTTCACTGAGTGTACTGCTACTGCAGTCATATGAATCTGTAAAATGAGGTGCTTCACAGTACTCTGTGAACCGTACAGAAGGCACATCTTATGTAAGAAGCAGAGAGAATGCAGGCATGTAAACTCTGGGAAGTGCAAATGAAGAGGGAATACAAAGTGCAGCTTTGTAAGAACACCAGACTGTCGGGGTATGTGCTCCTTCATAAAATGCATCGAAGTTGAACACTGCCCCCTGTGGCACAAGATGGAACTGCAGAGGCTGTGAAGACAACGCTTACTGTGTCAGCCTCCTGTGACCTCATTGTGATAAGGCACGGCGGTTCAATGCAGGTGTAATTATGTCTCTGTCAGTAGGATTTTCCAGCTCTGCAACAGATTCCCCCTGCACTCGTAGAGCTGACAGATACATCCTGACCATTACGTGCTGATTTAAGCACAGCAGTTTGTTTACGTAACTTTTTTAAAATCAAGACATCAGATCAAAATCTTGAATATTTTTGTATAATTGCAATTTTGTACCTCAACTGCTTATGCAAGTGCATATTTTAACTTATACCAATGTGTGGTCATAAAAAATGTTTTTTAAATAAAATATTATGTTCTTAGTATCTGTAATATGTTTATGTGTTGCAGTGGTGAGCACTGTGGCCTCACACCTCTGGGACCAGGGTTTGGGTCTCCGCCATGCCCCCATCTGTGTGGAGTTTGCATGTTTTCCGTGTGTCATCATGGGGTTTCCTCTGGGTACTCTGATTCCCCCCCCCCCCCACAGTCCAAACACACACTGAGGTTAATTGAAGTTACCCAATTGCTCGTAGGCGTGCCTGTGTGAGTGAATGGTGTGTCCGATGGGTTGGCGCCCCATCCTGAGTTGTTCCCTGCCTCACGCCCATAGTCTCCAGACCCCCGCGACCCTGAATAGGACATGAAAATGGATGGATGGATATTTTAACTTTCCCCACTGTTTAGTTATAATATGTTTTTTTATAAATATTCCGTTTTTAGTATCTGTAAAATGTTTTGACTGTCGTTACTGTTGCCCTTGAAAATGTGCCTTTGCGCCATCGCTATGATTAAGTGCAAGGTAAACACACATCGCTTCTTATCTGTGAGATCCATCTCCTCTTCCATTTCTGTCTGCAGAGAAATGTGTGATGGGACTCTTCAGCGCTTGTCAGAAGCCCTTTGCTTTCCCGTTTGTCTGGTGGCACAGGGACCTTCCCTGAATGTAATCCTACTAGCTTTTCATCTTTAAGAAAGGATTAAATGTCACCCGAGTTGGCGACTTATCAGCTGATGCGAATGTGAGGATCGGATATCTGCGGCCACAATGTGCTTATTGTGGAGGATACACTTGTGTCGTCAGTGAGGCTTTGTGTGGCTAGTGGCGTCCTAGTTACTGTCATACAAGTAAATGTTTAAATTAAGCGGTTCCATTTGGATCAGAGTAAAAAAAAACAACAGATGTTGACACTGTCTGCTCTGTAGCCTGCTGGGCTGGGCGGGGGTGAGGATGGTAGCTTCTCCACCCACTGCTGATTTTGGGTAGCGCCACATTCTGCGAGGGCCCCACCTTATTAACCCCAACCTGTTTTGTGGAAAGAAAAAGAAAAGGCAGAGTTGAAGTCCAGAACACAAATTGGGCCATCGGAGAGACATTGGCCACAGTTTCTCTATATTATTAACCAGCAAACCTCCCAGAGCTCCCAGTACAGACTCTGATACCTTATTTAATCGTGCGCTCGGTGTGCGTGGTGTACGTCTCAAGAACTCCGAGAAATGTTTTTTTTTTCCAATCACGACTAGCATTAAATGGTTTTGTTTCTAGAATGATCAGGAGTTGGCTAACGGCTAGAAAACCTTCAGAGCAACCAAAACAAAAATTGCACCCAAGATATTGGTATGATCCATACACATATTGAGAGGATTTTCTTAGGCTTGTGATGAACAGGGAAGTGCTATGAGAAGGTATAGTGGTCTCTGTTTGAGCTCTGCATCGCAGCCCTGCTCCTTTCAGGCTACGTCTGAATTAACGCCTGATTTATTCGCGAGCGGGATGACTTCACGTTTAGTCAATTACGTTAATAAAGTTAAAGTCATACCCTGTGGCTCCCTAGGGCTGCTTCCGCAGGACTTTAAGGGGGGGGCACGGCAGCAGATCATTTGATATTTCAACAACCCTTTATTGACCGATACACAAAATTTCTTTATCTAATATTGAGGTAATAGCAAGTTTTTTACCATGTTTTATGCATCTTGTTCGAAAGTCATTCAAAAGGAATAAATATATATACATTATATAGATACTTTATATTCCTTTATATATTGTATATATACACTTTTATATGTATGTGTGTGTGTGTGTGTGTGTGTGTGTGTGTGTGTGTGTATGATATCTGAATTTTGGGTAAAGTTGGACAGGTGGAATATGTGGTATTGGAAGTCCTGCGTGTGTGTGTGTCTGCGTGCGTGCGTGCGTGTGTGTGTGTGTGTGTGCGCGTGTGTGCGTGTGTGCATGTGTGTATGTATGTGTGCATGTGTATGTGTCTGTGCGTGTGTATGTGTGTCTGTGCGTGCGTGTGCGTGTGTGTGCGTGCGTGCGTGTGCGTGCGTGTGTGTGCGTGCATGCGTGCGTGCGTGTGCGTGTGCGTGTGTGTGTGTGTGCGTGTGTGTGTATGTATGTATATATGTTGTGGAGGTAGGGACTGCAGTGTTGCTGAAATGGACAAGCATTTGCAGTGTAAAGAGCAGATCTAATTAGACAGCTTGAGAGAGTAGAGCTGCTTCTTCAGACTCTTGATCAGTTCTACACCTTCATTTGCATATATTACCCCACAAAGGTGAGCCAACCATGTACATTAACCTGTTTTAAGGTCAATCAGCTTGTGACCCTTTTTGCTGCTGTCTTGCTCATTGCCTTCTACATTTGTCTAATGAAAAATAACAGAGTACAGTCCCATTTGGCAGGCTGACCTTTCATCAAAGGCAGCTTTTCCTGCCTCCGCTTATACAAGGGTAATTGTAATCCTTACTTAGATTGAATATTAATTGGGTATGAAATTGAGTGTTAAACCTTCCATTCCCTAATTGAGAGCTACCAGATCCTTTGTGATTGACAATCGTGTCTCAACAGTTATTTCTCATTCCAGTGTGTAGGTAGGTTTTGTTTACACCCCCCCCCCCCACCCCCAGGAATGTCAATCCATCAAAGGGTACATGCACACAAGCACACTAATACCCAGTGAGCAGTTTACAGACACCAGTTAGCCTGGAACATTTGCTGGATTATTTCATGACATTAGTTCAGTTTCAAAGGCTGGTCCATGCTTGTACCATGTTCATTCGCATCAGAAAACCCGTGCTGTTGTCCTTTTCTTTGTTCTTTGTAGATCTGGTAGATGTCGAGGGGCTTTAGTTGTACCCTTTCGCTTGTTGTTTTGGATTTGTTTATGTGTGCGTGACATCATCAAAGCGCGCCGAAGCCAGGTAACCTTTACAACCTTCACAGCCCCATCGCTGATCTGAACTTTATTTCAACCCTTCACAGGTGGCAGGATGTTGGACAGCTGGAGTTTCCCTCCGCAAAGTCTCTCCTTGGCTTTCACTGGGAGGCCACAGGGTCGGCACGTATACCGAGACACATTTTCTTTACTGATGAGTCCCCTAAAATCAGCCCTCATAAATACTGACTGCACAGATCCCGATGCAATGTACTTAACCGTAGATCTTGAATCATTGTGACGAGCACCTGGTCTCAGTTACCTGGGCAGGGGCCAGGTAACAGCTGTAAGTGAAGCAGGGGAGGAGTACAGGCCTGGAAATAGCACTCAGGCTGACCCTCAAGTGACCCCGAGGTTGTAGGATCAAGCCCCGTGAGCGGACCATATGTTCCAAGTGGATACCAGCTGTGTAGGACCCGAGCCAGTCTACATTGTATTTCTAATTACTCAGTAGAGCAGACAGGATCTCATGAATTTCCCCCGGCGTTGCTAAGTCTGTAAGACACCTGCGCTGATATCTCAGCTCCGTTCTGACCCGCCCTCTTTTTTCGAGCGCTGATTGACACGTGCTCGGAGGCATCCGCTTGTCGCCTGATTGGTAGCCTCCAGGGAGTCGGTGTGCTAACTTTAGAATTGCTGCATCAATGCGAACGGCGTCTGAGGGCGATGCGCCATGTCGACATGCAGGCTTGCAGCTTCCGCTTGGAAGACAAGATGCTCATTTTTTAAGCCATTGCACTGAGAAAATGAAACTCTTGGGCTTGAAAAAGCTGGTGGGGTTTAACTTTTTTTTTAATCATTAAATTGGGGTCATGCATATAGAGATGAGACCTTATTTTCTGGAGGGTACCAGAAGTAGCTTTTGGGGTGGGTGGGGTATACAGGCAGATGTCCACATCTTCCATTTACTGCTTCAGCCTGTCATCATCACCAGAAGCTAACAGCCTTGAGTACAGTCCGTACCCCCCTGGGAGGTGCTCTGGGGGCTCTGGGTGAATGGCGGACCCTGCGCGTTGATCCCATGCTTTGCTCTCACCTCTGTATGTGTGCATGTCATAAAAAGTACAGCCAGAAGGTGCATGCGGAGACTGACACACTCCAACGTTGTGACGCGTACGGTTATGTGTATGAGTATCTTATTGGTGAATTTGTGCTGCTATGATAAAATACTTTGCGATTATGCTACAAACTAATTTCCCCATAGGGACAAATAAAGACTGCCTGTCTGGCCGTCCGTCCGTCCATCCATCCATCATTATTACCCCATAAGATAACATTGAATCTTATCTTTGTCTGTCTGTCTGCCATCTATCTATCTATCTATCATCTTTCAGTGCCTGTATTCATGCTTGTAAATAAAGCTTCATTTAATTTCATTTTCATTATCACCCTCATGCTGACACTGTGGAGTCCAGCTGCTTCTGTCAGTCTTGTGCATCGGTGCTCGGCTACCAATGCCTTTCCATGCATTCTGTAGCCCTCGCACCAAGCCATGTTTGGGTTACCACCGGCTGGCACATGGGATAGGTTGCTCTGTGGTCTTGGTGAAGCGCGAGGTTCCGTGTGCCCAGCGTAGTGACGGCGGTGCTGCGACTTTCTCCGGCAGAAATGCACCGTCTTCGCCGTGAGCACAAGAGGAATCGATCGAGGCATATTAGCTGTACGCCAGCACTTGGGGCATCTGGCACAGGAGCTGAAGGGCGCCGAAAAACCCATCGTGGGCCTCATCGATTTCACAGGGCTTCCTCTGTCACTCTCTCCTCCTCTTTCTGATCTCTCCACACAGTTACTCTGCAGTGTTTTGAAAACACAGTTGAGAGAAAGAGAGAAAGGCCCTTTGCTTCCAACTCTTAACTATATTATATTTTTTCAATCGATTGTTTTGTGTCTGGATATTGACTGTTTTGCAAGGTCGCCCTGAGTCTGATAGAAAAATAAGCCCTGTTCTGTTGTGAATGCTTTAGCAGATATACACTGTAAATGCAGGGATGACCTTCTGTAGGAGAGCTCTGGGACACCAGCACTGTACACCAGTCTTTGGGTAGCAGGAACAGGGTCGATTTAATAACTGCCAACATTGATTACTGTGAAGTAACCTGCAGTTTGAGCACCCATATCTCAGAGATAAAGATGACACGGCTGTTGTTTTCACAGCTCATGAACGGTGCATGTGTGTTATGTGTCAGCACTGTTAGTCAGACTGGTAGCAGTGTCCTAATCCCTATCTGTGCCACTGTTTTTCAGGTGATGGTATTTGTGCATGCCCGCAATGCCACTGTAAGGACCGCCCAGAGCCTCATCGAGATGGCGAAGAACCGCGGCGAGTCAACCTTCTTCCTAGCAGAACAAGGGCCCGACTACGGCCAGTGTGAGAAGCAGGTAGGTTAGACTTTGCAGAGAGACCCAAAGGAAGGTGTCCCAACGGGGAATATTATTACACACAGAGAGCATGTGGGATGTAGCCTTTAGTAGCAGGTAAAAAGTGCGGTAGGTCTATGAGTACTTGGCAGCTGGTAAATAGTATCATGGTGGCTGCAATAAGTTAAATATAGCAGGTAAAGTGGTAGATGCAGGTGTTGGATGCAGGTACACGTGAGGGCAGTTAGCGAGGTACCCTGCCGGCCCTCTGCCTCGTTGTGACTGAACCCCTGGACCAGCCTGAAATCGTGATGTCATCTGGAAAGCCACCCAACAGCTAGAGGGAGAGCTGCGCTCAGTCAGTATTAATTCATGAATTTCAAAGAAGGGAGAGAGAGAGATTGAGGTCACCCTCCTTTTTTTAAGTTTATCTCCCAGAAAGAGGTGGGTAAATACAGTCAAGGAAAGGGGGACAGCCTCTAATAAGAGGCAGCCATGGTCCCGCCCACACCCATAAAAGGACGTAAAAGACTTCATGTTTTGGATGAGCGCCGAGTCCTTGGGAGCCAGGTAAAATATTATCAGTCACGGTGAGGCATTTATAAATGAGTGTTTTTCCTGGCATTGCTCCTCTGCATTTGTTGCCAAGTGTCTGTTCTGTTGATAAACCTGACCCCAAGGAAAGTAGATGGCGCGTCGCGCTCCAAGGAGACGAGCCGGGATCCTATATGTTCGTCGCCATTACGTATTTAATCACCGCCGTGCTGATTGGTTCCTGACAAGGTGTCCTATAAGTGGATGCTGTTTTGATGCCAGTGGTATGAAAAATAGATGGTGCGCTGTTTTCTGAAACCGCATGTTTGCTTTCAACGTCAATGTGAGTTAATTGGATAATAACTAAGGACAGTAGTTTGGCAATCTCTGTAAGAATGGCTAGCCTGTCATTTTCCAGCAACACAGGCATGTTGGCCCCTCGAAATCCAGCTTCCCCAAGGACACCTGCACTGTTCAGGCGAACTGAGCCTTTGAAATTGGCGGTGGGTGAGATTGCCGTGTGCCATAACCACTCCCCCGTTTAACACAAAATTAACTAATGATTTGTGATGGAATGACCAAGAAACTTCCCATAATGTTCTATTTCACTAAATTTAGTGATTACCCAAACCTAGTTTTTACCCTTTGATTGAAAACCCCAAATTCCTTGCCCTCAGGTCCTGTTCTACAGGTTTAGTTTCAAACTGCTTGGTTTGGTCGTAATAAGGCTTAACATTTTCCATCAGGGGAAGACACTCACCGGATGTGTCAGGCAGTACACTGTAACACTTAGACAGATATAAAGCTGTGCACGCGCTGATCTGTGCCCGTGGAAGCTGATGTGGTGCTGACCTCCGGAGCCCTGGGGGCGATGACACGTGAGGGACAGGCGTACAAAATGGCTCGCTCGTCCAGGCCGACCCAACCCTATCACGGCTCATTCGTTACTGTCTAGCCCGGCGGGCCGAGCCGCCGCAGACAATGATCAATAAGGCAGCTTGATTGATTTTATTTAGCCAAATCGTGATGCTCTGGGACAGGGATCAATAAGGGGCCTCAAAGCACCTCTGCGTGGAGTTTCTCTCCCCACCGTGATTTATTACAGTCCCCAGCATTGTCGCTCCAGATCGAATGCTCTCATCAGCCTGCTGGCGGTATGGCGGCCATCCGAGCGGCCGGATATCGGGGGCCTTTGGGCTGGCTTTTCGTGCGGGGTATGCATGTGCGAGAGCGTGTCCCGAACAGCTGCCTCGCTATACCTAAGGAACAGCTAGCTGCTCTAACAGAGTAATGGGAGGAGGGATGGCAAGCCTAAAATCAACAAAGGGTCTAAAGCCAGTGGTTAATCAATGGTGCGGTGAGCATTTCAGCGTGGGGCCTGCGTGTGTGTGAGCACAGACATGTACATCATCTCTCTATGTAAGTGAAGAGCTCCCCCGCATCCTCTCATCCCCAGCTGTGATTGAGAACTAGTCCACTGGTAATTATTACTTGTCTGCCCGCTATCTAGTCAACAGGAAGATCAAAGACGTGCGCCAACCGGGACTTGAGCATTACTTAAGCTACATTGATATCTGTAATATAGCCAGATCTGCGCCACATATTTAATTAAATCCAATGGAAATATCATTTGAAACGCTTCTCATTTAAAATCCAATCCTCTTGCCATTAAGAGGAAGGGAAAACTTTCAGTTGTGAAGGAATGATCTTAAGCTCTTCAGTCACGGTGGATTCTGCAGCTGCTGAAGCTGCTATACAGACATGCCCTGTTGTAACAATGCTCCGTGCTTTCTTTGGAGGTCCACTTCCTGTAGAAAGGGCCCATTAAGAAGACCGGAAAAACAGATTTTTAGAAAGCTAGCTAATGGTATTTTAGAAGCAGCGTGGTCCAAGCTATGGAGAGCAAGATGAGAAGCGTTCCGATGTACCTGTACTTGTGCAAATAAAGGATTTATGTTTTTTTAATGATTTTATCACGTGTCGGTTTTCGTCCTGAAATGACCTCCTCTTCGATTCCTTGGCTGGCTGTCTACAGGTCAGTCCACACACTCAGGCATGAGTTCCCCATGAGAAGCGTAACCTGGAGACCTGGCTTTCCATCCATGCATCCAGGCCCTCATTTCACATGCCCACCGCCCTGAAAGGTGCCTGTGCTCCTGGGCAAATTGCCACCCTGATTCACATCTTGTAAGATGCGCTGCGGTCGTGCTTAAAGCCGGGTGCACCTGTCTGCTGCAGCTGTTAGGTCGGTGCTCTGGTGTGCTTGGGGGGGGGGGGGAGTTTGGGGTTTATTAATATTTGTTTTATTTTATTTTTCTGCAATTAAATGATACAAAGAATGCCCCAGATAGTATTTTTATCTCCCATACATCATAGATATTGCGGTGGGATGGAACGTGGAGTTAAGCGCATTTAATGAATGAGTGCTTTACAGCATTAGTGTACAGTGAGGAAGGACATGATCGATCGTGGGGGCTCTATCAACCTCTGTCTGTTTTGGATGCTAACACCATATTTAAATCCACCCCCCCTTGAGCTTGAGGGTGATATATTTAGTAACCTTTCTGCTATACTCCCTGGTGCTTCACCAGGATTCATGCCTCACTCAATGCCTTCTGTAATCTTTTTTTTTTTTCCTTACTTAAGAGATTTATATGTATTTAAATATCACTTTCTGTTATTGTTGCTCTGGATGACGAGCATATGAAGAGTCAGTAATGAAAAATCCAGAGGAGGGATTCGGTTATCGAACAGTTTGGATGCTAAACTGATGGAAGACCATAGCAGCCTCCAGCAGTAGTGCATAGCCCTTGGTATTTGCCCTAGTTCTGTAGTCTCATCCTCTAGCAGGTTAATGGGCTGGCATGAAGACTAGGCAGTCTGTCCTGTTCCCTCCCATCACTGGGATCTCTGGTGAAGCAGGTGGGTGTGGATCTGATGGTCAGGGAGGGCGGGAGCCTCAGCAGATGTAGGAATGAAAACCGCTGTTCTCTCATACGCCTTCACCCTTTGCCCCTGAAACAAACAAGGCTAATACGCATCGATAAAGAAACAGGGATATTCCTTCCCTTTCTTTAGCTGCAGAAGCTGCCAGCTTTGCCTTTCTGAAGGTGTGATCCTGTGTCCTCGTTATTTCCTGTCCCTTGCAGTCACAGATGTCCCCAGAGTTAGCGTCCTGACCCTCGTCATGTAGACGGGCTTCCACCTCTGCCTGCAGCGGCTCTTTCCCTATAAGTCACTGGCTCTGAATGGCTCTTCACAGTCAGAGGCAAACACTAAGACAGCTATGGATCTCTGGTGTGTCCATACACAATCACACACATATATATAGACACGCACACAGACATATATAAACATATATATATATATATATAGATATATACACGCAGACACACACAGACACACGCATAAACATATATATATATATA
>JAAGVU020000129.1:765551-783668 GCA_011763525.2 Mormyrus iriodes
TATTCGCGTCTCGTTTCCTGTGTACATCCTAAACCTTCTGCATCTACCTCCTGGCAAAACGGCAAGCTCTTTGTCTCCAGTAAAAACAAAGAATGGACGCCCCTGATCAAGCGTGTTGTGACAGAAGACTCAGAGAGACTGCACCCTACCTTATTCTGCGTTAAAGGGGCTCACAACATCTGTACCTCCGAGGTTAATCCCAGCATTTCGTGCCCTACCACATTCTTATTATAAATACAAGTGTCTCGTTCTGTGATCCTCAGTGCTAATGGATTTGCAGGTTTGATATTACTTAACTTGTATTGTATTATTTATTAGTTTTTGTGATGGTTCTTTCACCCTTTGATTTTCCCCCTGCAGTTAATTTGGTCTTTGTCCTGTTTTCGCAGTCGTTTGGTTGAGGGTTCATTTCCTCTGTTCTGTCAGTCAGTAACTGGGGCCAATGTGTGGCTTGTATGTCGGTGAAACAGTAACAATCGCGTAATAAGAATGATTATCGGCTGTAGCGCTAAGCCCACGGTTTAGCATACAAATACCCTAAGATCATAAACAATATTAATACGAGAAAACGCCAGCTAGATTTAGAAGCATTAGCTTAGTTAAAAATAGCCTAATCCGTTTGTTCTCTAGACTTAGCTCAATAATACTGAATTATTCTTTTTAAAATAATGTAGCCTGGTGTAAATCTGTAAACCCCAAATACAAAATTTTTGTTTCTGACTGACAACTTGACAAATCCCTCTTTGTGTATTCAATGCTCTTGTCTTTGCGCTGTAGCTAATTTGCATAATTTTGCAGAAAATATGTGGTAACGACTGTGATGGTCAGTCCTGGGTCTCGGCCTTGTCATCGCCAGTATGTCACGCGGCGTGTTTAGTATTGACGTGTTCTGGTGCTTCTCCAGGTGCAGCGGTCCCGCAACAAGCAGCTCAGGGAGATGTTCCCCGATGGGTTTGGGATCCACCACGCTGGCATGCTACGCCAGGACAGGAACCTGGCAGAAAGCATGTTCTCCCGTGGATATGTGAAGGTGCTGGTGTGCACTGCCACGCTGGCCTGGGGCATCAATCTGCCCGCTCATGCCGTCATCATCAAGGTACGTGTGTATGTCTGAGGGCAAACACCCCTCCAGGCAGGTACGTGTGTATGTCTGAGGGCAAGCACCCCTCCAGGCAGGTACGTGTGTATGTCTGAGGGCAAACACCCCTCCAGGCAGGTACGTGTGTATGTCTGAGGGCAAACACCCCTCCGGGCATCTGGCGTGTGTGATTATAATTCATTCGTTTCTACAAAGCAGTAAATAACTTATGTTTTTTGTTACATTTGTTAGGAACGGTATATTTAATTGACATGTATCTGTATTTTGTGAACAGGGCACCCAGATTTATGATGCCAAGCGTGGCACTATGGTGGATTTGGGCATCCTGGACGTGATGCAGATTTTTGGGCGTGCGGGACGGCCCCAATTCGACAAATTTGGCGAAGGCACCATCATCACCACCCATGACAAACTGAGTCACTACTTAACTCTGCTGACCCAGCAGAACCCCATAGAGAGCCAGTTCATGGAGAGCCTTGCTGAGAACCTTAACGCAGAGGTAAGGTGGCCGTGCTGGCAGATAATGTGCGGACCCAGCGCACTCCTGTCCAGTTATAAGCTGGATTGTCGATGTGTAGTGTGGCAGAGTCCATTAAAGGCCGTTTAAATCTAGAATATTGATTGAATTTTTAAGTTTCGGTGTATCTTTATTTTCCATCTTGACCACATGGTGGCAGTACCTTCGTAGTAGAAGTATCAGGTAGCTATATCATACTTGAACAGTAGATGGCAGTAAAAGTCCAAGTTGAAATAGCTGTCCCCCTTCTGACAAAAGATAAACCGGGAGAAGCATTATCTGGTGTATTTCAGTTGAAATATAAAAATATATAAAGCATTTCACTTTCTAAATTGTGTTCATTGTACCATTTTATCTTTTTAAAGAGATAGATATACTTATTGCCACTTGATTTCTTAGTGTTATTTGTGTGTGGCTGAGTTTGTCAGTGTCGGCCATTGTATTAGCGTACGAGCGTCTCTCTGTTTACAAAGGCGGCAGCGGTGATTCTTTTAAAAGTGGGTGCCAGTCGTGGTCATACGCCATGCGGCCCTCACGTGGACAGTGGGCGTCCCTCTGAAACAGCTTTCACGCCTCTGATGCGCTTATGGTGTGATGAACGGAAAGGCAGGGGAGGAGAGAGCGCATTAAAGATGAGGACAATAAAAGGGGCAGAAAAAGATAGTCAGCTGATCAAGATGCTGCACATTTGCCGTTTGAGAGACTGCGCACGAGTAGCTGAATGTAAGTGGTAGTGAGGTGTTGAGCTGCAGCAGGGCCTGCCTCCACCTCAGAAACTACGGATGTGCCTCTCGCTGGCGCGTCCCGGGCGTAGCTGCGGCCGTGGGTACTCCACTTCTGGTCGGGAGGTATTCTGCTGCAGCCCTGGCTTGTGTTTATATGGGGAAAGAATATGGATGGACAAATGAATGCTCAACTGGAGAATACTGTCTTTGACTCAAGAGCTAGATGGAGAATACATGGAATGGATTGAGAAAAAAATGATTTTATTTCATTTTTTTTGTGCTTGCTAAGAAGAACACAGAGATTGAATTCAGAGTGAGCAGCCTTGTCGGAAACAGTTTAAAAAGGTGCAGTTTTACATTACAAACAGAGGGGGCAGTGTTTACAAGTGAAACTGCTTGACTCTCTCTTTTTTTTTGTTGTTTTTTTTTTAATGCTCTGCTGATGCAGGGATTTCATAGGCTGTGTTCCTGGTATAGATGGAGGGGCCCAAAATCTGTGTAAACATGGTGGCTCGAAGATTTAGTTTTGTTTGTTTTTTTATGCTCATTCACCAAAAAAGGACCTCGTTTCACCTTCTAGTCCAGCCTTCAGAAGCCCAAACAAATGATTCGGCAGCATCGACTTCGGCGTCGCCTCCCCAGCCATATTCCGTTACAGACTCTCTGAATTGTAGCTACTGTTTGTGAGATTGGTCTAGTTTGTTTTTGCCCCAAGGGCTGTGAACTCATTGAATTATTGATCTCTGAATTATTGAGTTATTAAGTTATTGAATTCAGAATCAATGGAACAGGTGCAACATCTCTAGATCCCGAAAAAGCATGAAAGTATTACCTAGACCCCATGATGGTAATGGTGCTAATCTCACTTGTGAATTCCCCTGAACGATTAACGCACCATAGGGACCACTGACACCTACAGTGTGCAGTGAGCTGAGAACGTAACCCTCAGGTCCCTCCAAACCCCGTAAATTGAATCTGCCTTGGTTTATTAACGTATTTGATTTTGATGTTATAGGCAAACCACTGGCTTTAAATCCGCTGCTGTAGAGTGTAAATTAGCACCGTGTTTTATGGCACTATAAATACAGAGCTGATTACACATCTTGTCAGATTTAATAGGCCAAACATTCCCAGAGTGTGTTGGTTTGTTATGGGTTTGAATTTGTTTCCGCGTATATATAAAATTAAAAAAATATATATATACACACACATACATACACACACTTTGGATGAAAGATCAGGATTTTGTGTGTTATTATACCCACATTATATTTGCCTTGACTTAGATGAAGATCAGATTAGATTTTATGACAAATTATTGCAGAAAACTAAGAAAGGTTCACATACCTTTTCTAGCCACTGTGTGTGTGTATGTATGTATATATATAAAATCTATATGCACACACACATACACAAGGAATCTCTTTTTAAGTGTTTTTCACTACCAGCCTTAGCACTGGTGCAGCTAACATCTGTATATAGTTACTCCTCCTCCTGCTACGTCAGTGTGACCATCGGCCTTATCAGATTACTCATCTTCAGCTGTCAGGGGGGGCAGCTTTAAATCTCAGACTTGTCTAGGAAAACCCCAGTGATTGTAGGCTCTAGGTTCAAAATGACATACCAGCTTCAAGAAACAAGGGCCAGCAATAATCTGTCTGGGCTGCGTCCGGAAATATCCCACGCGGAGTAGAAGTCACTGGAATTCAGCAGGACTGAAGATGACCGCCTGACCTCCTGGGTTACATAAGAAGCTGCTTCATTTCACCTGTGTGACCTTCTCCAAAAAGTTGTGTGGCGAGAATTGACTTTTTTTGGGGTGGGGGGGATTGTGGGTTTTTTATCCTGTTTGACTCCGGACATGTAATATTTTACTGCTGGTTAAATAGCCATCCACAGCAGTTGTGTAAAATCCCTGAGAAGTGATGCAGAGCTTGACTGAGTAGCTCTCTCCTCTTAGGTGGCTCTGGGGACTGTCTCCAACGTGGAGGAGGCGGTGAAGTGGCTGAGCTACACCTACTTGTATGTGCGCATGAGAGCCAACCCCCTGGCCTATGGCATCAACCACAAGGCTTACCAGGTTTACCGCCTCGCCAGCCCACGCAGATTAAAACTAACCACCCTCCTTAAATGTACCTGTCTGACAACCACTTGCAGCTAAAACCACATACAGTACAGTACAGTAACACATACACATGTGGCACATGCTGTGGATTCCCAACATGAGTGGCCCCCGCGATCTGATGTGGGCCATGGATTTTTTGCATTTGAAGTAAACAATCAGGGTAAAGACAACAAATTAGTGTGTCTCTAGTATTTTTAAATGGCATGGATATTCTGTAATTTGTAGTGTATTGCGTCCTGTCTGGATATTGTAATATGTTTGTCGTCTCATGAAGCTGGTCACTGCGTGTTTGTGACTGGAATGGGGCTAACATCTCCTCTGCCTTCAGATGGACCCGGGACTGGAGGTGTATCGGCGTGAACTGGTGGTGGAGTCGGGCCGGAAGCTAGACAAGGCTCGCATGGTGCGCTTTGAGGAGCGAACGGGCTATTTCTCCTCCACGGATCTGGGTCGAACCGCCAGCCACTTCTACATCCGATACAACACCATCGAGGTATCACGCGAATGACTGAAGGCATCCAGTACCATGACTTATTACTGCGTTCCGCTCTTTCTCCTTTGCAGTTTGGCCTCGTTGTTGGATGTAATTGGAGCCTTCTTACATTTAATAAAGACACAATCGGGAGTTTTGTGAGATTATTGCAGATTAACGGCAGGTCAGACTGGTCGGAAAACTACTCCACTGTTTATACCCTGCCTCCCGAACTCTCGCGTTGCTCATGTGGCAGTGCTGTTATGAAAATCTTGGTAAATTATCATGATTGGTGTTGTGACAATCACAGTAATTCGTTTCTGTCAGTGTTTAGAGTTTTGTTTTAAAAGGGTAGTCACTCAGTAGAGGGTTGCATACAGTAATGCATAAACATTGTGAATGAGTTGGTTTGGTGCATCAGGATTGTGATATTTGGCCATATCGTGCAGGAGATGAGATGACAGTACGTGCGATCTTCAGGATGTCTATGGAAGCACTAACACAGGCGGAGTTTGTGGCCTCACGGCCAGACCTGAGAAATGCCTGACCTCGTCACCTGCATGTGCTATCAGTGCCGTTTCCTTTTTTAACTCGCGACGTCGCTGTGTCTGCCGCCTCCTTCATTTGTTGTTTCCTGTCTTGCACGTTTCCGGTGTTCTCTGTGAGAGATCTTCATCTGTTGTTATTTCCCCACACCGCTGTCTTCTGAAGACATTTAATGAGCTGTTCAACGCGCAAAAAACCGAGGCGGACATCCTGGGCATCGTTTCCAAAGCTGAGGAGTTTGAGCAGGTCAAGGTGAGCGCGGAGACCCTGTTCGCTCTCAGCCTGCTTCTTCCTCTTTACACTTCACGCCTCATTCTTCAGTCCGCCTGTTCTCTTATCTCTCTTTCTTGTGCTTCACCTGTTATCTTCACCAATTTTAATAATATCAAGCCAAGTCACTTTTTTGTCATTTTACACAGGACATGTGTGTGACTGTATTTCAGGCTCACAAAACTCAAATCAAACACTTCCCAGTTTTGCCAATAGGGCACTAGTTCACTCTTAATTGAGGCAGGCTCTGAATGTGGCTGCTGAGAGCAGCGCTACTGAGCGATGACCAGACCTGCACTTCTCACGACATGTCGGCAGGTGCGTGAGGAGGAGCTGGAGGAACTCGAGCAGCTGCTACACAATTACTGTGAGCTGCCTGCAGCCGGCGGCGTGGAGAATGGCTACGGGAAGATCAACATCCTGCTGCAGACGTACATCGGCCGTGGGGAGGTGGACAGCTTCTCCCTCATCTCTGACCTGTCCTACGTAGCTCAGGTGGGACAGTTTGGGTGTGACGTCCCTCTGAGATAAACCCCCTCTTCCTCATCTCAGACCTGTCCTACTTAGCTCTCATAAGATATGAAGCTGTACTTAGCTTCTTATTGGGTTGCGTTCCGATGAACCCTTCGTAAATTGAAAGTATCGCAAGTCAAATATGAATAGGACATGATAAATCCACTCTACGATACTCTACGATTGTTAAGTGCTGTATGAGATGTTTATGCTCGAGATCACTGCAGAGACTAAATGCATATCTGGGTGGAAGCTGTTATCGTGCCGCATTAGTAAAAAGTATCATATGACATACCGCTAACCCGGGAACAGATCAAAATTCAAAGCTCTGTGACTTCTAAATGTGCATCGCTGTCGCACCATGTAAAGTCGAACTAAAGTGGGGGGCATCTGTAATTATAAATCGTTGAGGTAAGCAGGTCTTATCGTCGATCTGTCCTGTATAGCTCAGGTAAGTCAGTGCATCTGTGTCTCGTACATCTCAAAACAATGGCATCATCGCCGCCCGGCTCTGAGGAAACTTTTCCTGATGTTGGGCAGCACTTTCTGAGATCACTGAGGGAAGCTAAAAAACATGGTGTGTGTCTCTATGCAGAGATCATAGAAGTTCTTGTTATTCATCGCAGTATTAAATGGCTTGATTTTGGTCAACCATGTTTATCATTCTGTGCTGTATAGAGTTCTAGCATTTGGTGAACTTTTCCCCAGCAATTAACTAATTGCATTCTTGTAACTGGTTGTTTTGGCATTCAAACCAAATTTGTAAATGCACCTATGATTGAAGTGGTGCAGTATTTTATGAGAGACGCAAATTCTTTATGTACCGATATTTTCCCCCATATCGCTTCCCATTCTCTGCTGAACCCATTTATCTTTGGTTTTCCATGGTAACTGATTCCATGTGTCTGAATATTTGAAATAGTTTCACCAACTTCCCTCTTTGCTCCTAATTCGCTAGATTTCAAAAGTGTTCGGGGTATTTTTCAACCAGTTGCCATTGTGCAGAATAAAGTATCTAATTCCAAATCCAGACTCGTTGGCTCTCTGCAACAATGTGGCGCTTAGCTGATTCCCTCACCACTACTACTGGCACTCAGCCCTACATCACTCTCAATGGATATAGCGACTGGCTTACCCTGGGTTCCTGTTCCACTGCCTACACTGTTTTTAGTAGCAAAGCACCAGGACGAAAGGGCTCAGAGAAATTCAGGATATCATGACTTTTAAACGTTACCTTGATAGGGAAGCGTGATTAGCAAGAGCTATTGTTATCGTTTTCATCCTTATTGCTATTTATTGTTTTGTCCGTTGTGTTCCACATGTGTTGTTGAAAGCGCTCTGTGCAGAAGAGTTTGGTAGTTTGGCAGCCATTGGCACAGTGCTGAGCTGCACAATGTTGCATCATTTCAGATGCTTACTTGATCGATGCTGGGTGCAGGTCAGTTGTGGTCTGCTAAGGTGGGGAGGGGGTCTCCATAAGGAGGAATGTCTTTGCCCAGAGCATAGTGGACCATTGAAAGGAGCAACTCCATCTCAGCAAATCATGCCAGCTGCGCCTTAATGGTAAATGAACGTGGAGCAACCTGCTGGTGACGAGACTGTCCCTTCCCCGCTCTCTGTCCCCTCTCTCCTGACAGAATGCTGCCCGTATCGTGCGGGCGCTGTTCGAGATCGCCCTGCGTAAGCGCTGGCCCACCATGACCTACCGCTTACTCACGCTGTGCAAGGTGATCGACAAGCGTCTCTGGGGTTGGGCACACCCGCTGCGGCAGTTCTCCGTCCTGCCCGAGACTGTGCTGTCCAGGCTTGAGGAGAGGAGGCTCACCATCGACAAGCTGAAGGACATGAGGAAGGACGAAATCGGTGCGTCTGTGCAGGAGGCAGCGGCCACCTGTGGCTCCATATTTGGGCCAGCAGGTGGTGTAGTGCTTAAGGATCTAGGCTCAGATCCGGAAGGTTCCTGGGCCTTAGAGTAGCCCAGCTGTAGTTTTGATCAAAATCCTCACTATTAATTAAAAAATACAGCTGTGTGAATGGACAAAAATTTAATTTTTTTCCAGCTAAACCACTAAATTTATAGGGGGATCGAGATTCTTGCGACTGCACGGTGATCCTCTAAATCTGTTGCTTCTCTTGAACTGAAGGGGAATGAGGCAGTTATCCCTCTCTGTTTCTATGGCGATCCTCTGAAGCCGTGTTCTCTCTAAGGGAGCAGCAGACAGTGATGCGTGTGTGTTTCTATGGCGATTTCTTGAAAATCTGCCCTTATTCCGAAGAGAGAGACTAGTGCACCGTTAGGTTTCTAACCTAATCCCTGAATTGTTGGTTTTCTCTGAAAAGCTTGGAGACCAGTGGTGTCTTTTGCATTTTTACATTTACACCAATTGCAGTGTTATTGTAGGTAGTGTTCCCTGGTAGATGCTATTATTTAACTAATGACCAGCATTACTTATAGCATATAGTAAATATTCTCATTTTATTTCTGTTCTTAAGTGAAACACTGAGTGCTGAGTGTCAGCTGAGCAGGAATATTATTTGTATATGAAATATTTCTTGCCTTCCATGTATGTTATATAAATACGTAACCAGGGTAATGCTGTACTGTTCACAGGTTGTATTCTCCTAACGCCGCTTATGGTTATTTTTGCCACAGGCCACATGTTGCATCATGTGAACATTGGGCTTAAGGTCAAACAGTGTGTCCACCAGCTCCCCTTCATCCTGATGGAGGCCAGCATTCAGCCCATCACACGCACCGTCCTGCGAGTCCGACTCACCGTCGCCCCCGACTTCCGTTGGAGTGACCAGGTATTCACACATACAGCGGCACGGCTTTGCCATGCTGGTTATTTTAGCAGATGCAGTGACGTTATGCTCATTGCTATGGACCATGAACTAGTTCTCTATAAACTTTCTTTGAAATTTTCATCTTATTTTTAGCCGAAACATACAAGCTCCTCACTCGCTTTTGAGTTTTTGTCTGACTTCTATTTCATTTAACGGACTGTGTTGTTTTCCTGACACTTCTGTGAGATTAGACCTTTGTTTCCACGCTAGAGTGCTGAGACACTTCTGAAAGATAAGGGATTTGTTTTAGAGGGTAACCGTGGAGACATTTCTGTGAGATTAGGGTTTCAGAAGGAGCATTCTAGCCAGGACAGATGTTCAGCGGAGATGCCGATATGTCTTTGTCCTATTTGGTCACATACACACAGCCACACACTCTTATCTAGCCTTTTTGGGGGCACTTATCTCTGCATTGTGGGCAGTGAAACTTCTGTGTATTTGTTTGGTTTGTGGGTGGGATTACGTGATATGCGTTTGCTGTAACACATACAACCTGTGGGTGAGGAAAACGTGTGAATTTGTCTGTATGACGGAAACGTGGAGGCCAGCTCCTCTATTCAGAATTGAGGTCTGTGGGACACTGGAACAGGTTGAGATCAGAAGGAGTGGCATTTGGCCAAAGTCTGGGGGGGGCAGCTCTGACAGTAGTGCTGTTCCAGTTGGCCGCCACTTGCCACGTTTGCTTAAGCCTGGCTCCCGAGTGGCCATTTGCATGTGAAAGTATCGGGCATGGGGTCAAGCCTGGGTGGTGGCAACTGCCGGCTGGAAACGCTGGGGTGTCCTGAAGGCCGCAGTGGGGGTAGCTGTGTGAAATGATGCATGGACACCCCTGCCTCCACTCCACTCTCCAGCCCCCAGCCACAGTGCTTTAACACATCTGTCCCTAAGCAGAGCAACAGCTTTCAGGCTGGGTAATATGAGGCGGAAAAATGAAGGCAGCATTTCTGCAATACCGCCACAGACCTTCCGCGCGCGTTCAAAACCACACGGCCTAATCACACCATTGTTTATTAAAAAGCACTTTATACGATCGAACGTTTCTTCAAACGTTAAAACGTTTCTTTTGCATTCACCATTCAAAATTTCACCACTGTGCAATTTCTTTGTTCAGTATTTGTACGGAGATGGAGCACAACTCTGAAAATCATTGGTGGTGTGGATCTCTCCCACTCAGATGGTAACAATACACACTTAGATACATGATCTACAAACAAGTGCAAAACAGACACACTTAAACATTCAACAGGATTCAATACAGCTCTAATGTGATACAGTGTAAACCGATTTATCATGTTTTGAAGTAAAAATATATCAAATGCAGCTATATTGTGTTCACATGGACTGGATTTCCAATTTGAATCAGTTTTCCATTAAGCCTCTAAAAATGATCAATTTTTCTGCTACCTGAGTATGACGTGTACTCCTGTACAGACCAACGCGTGCGGGCATGTCCCTCGCTGCATCAAACATACACACGTCAGGGAACTTCATATAAGCCGGCAGAGATTTGTGTTATACGGACAACTTTCCTCTATGTACTAATCATGTGGGAGTCTATCCTTGTCTCGGAAACACACAGAATAACAGGCTGCTTCTAACAGCGTCAGGATCCGCACGCTATTAACGTTCAGGCAAAACACAGATAACATTTCAGAATCGCAGCCTGTCGACCCTTAACAGTCAGGGAAATGCCAGGGATTACAGAGTTCTGCTGAAGAGATTATCACCGATATGTTAATGGATTTCTGCCTTCTTAAATAGGAGCCCTATTGTTCCTGAGCTGCGAGTACATGCTAAATGCGGAGATAGATGTTTGTGTCCTATTAGTAATGCATGCTTATAGCATGGGGAAGTGGAAATGGAGTAGGCCGAGCTTAGCCATGATCCGCTCCATATGGGCATGGCTCGTATAGAGATCCTCTCTACATGTGTGCACGCTTTGGATCTCACTATGAAGCGTGACATCAACTGATCTAATCTTCTGAGTTTTAAGTTGGTTAATTAAGTTTTTAATGTTTTTGAAATTGCCTTAATTTTTAAATTAAGTTATTTTTTTCTGATGCAAAAAGGCAATTAAGCTATTAATATGCCTTCATTGTTTCACGTGCCCCCTCTGTCCTGCCTCAACCTGACCCGGTCTCCAAATCCCCATCACCAATTCTAGCAATTAAGCCCTGGCTGTAGCCGGTCATCTGAGAGGAATCACGGAGAAACGATCATAACTTCTGTGAGATCTTTTTGGTCTTTTTCAGAAGTTGGCTCTCAGTTGACAGGTGCACTCATCCTTTCCCTTCATCTCTTACCATTCTGTCAGGTGCACGGGTCTGTTGGGGAGCCCTGGTGGCTTTGGGTCGAGGATCCAGTCAATGATCATATTTACCACTCTGAGTACTTCCTGCTTCAGAAGAAACAGGTCTGTGACCCCTGATGTTGACAGCCGTGGCTCGCTTCCTGCCTGACAGATCCAGCCCATTTTCTGCCCTCTGGTGCCTGCAGGTGCTGGCGTCTGAGCCCCAGCAGCTGGTATTCACTATCCCCATATTTGAGCCACTGCCTTCGCAGTACTATATCCGGGCCGTGTCTGACCGCTGGCTGGGCGCCGAGGCCGTCTGCATCATCAACTTCCAGCATCTCGTCCTGCCCGAGCGCCACCCGCCGCACACAGGTGCAGTGCAGCCCTCACCCGCCTCACGCTCGTATTGGCTGCATATCTGTGTGCCTCGTATGTAACCTGACGTAGCCCTGTACAGCACGCCTGTGAAATTCCTCGCATGCATGTATAACACATCGGTAACGAAATTCCCACGTACATGAACTGCTTGTCATTTAAACTTCCCTCAGCATTTAAATGTATGACACTTACAAGCTGTTAATAGGTACACCTGATTCACATTTGCCTGCATAAACCCTTCCGGCCCTGCGGGCAAATTTAAACTTTATCGTAGGTCACCTGTTTCAGCAAACACGGTGACATGCAAGCAAAACACAAAATTCCACGCACCGGTGGAGGGCTGGGGGCATAAATTCGGCACACATTAACTCCGGCGCCTCGATTTGCATGGGAACGGCAGGTGAGATGACCTGACTCGTTATACAGCATCCAGAGTGTTAATTAGCTCCTAGAATTCATTAGCTTGATCGTAACCATTAAACGGAGGCTCTTGAGGCTCGAAGTCGAGCATTTCCCTGGTTTCTCACAGCTCTGTTTACTTGGATGCCTTTGGTCCAAAACTTTGGCCTGGTATTGAGAAAGTAGTAATGTTCCAAACTCTTTACAAGCCTCGATGTACCGTAATCATTACGGCGGTCTCTGTCAGCTCACCTGTGTTGAGGAATTACTTCAAAGATGCTTTGGTGTTGTTCTGACGGTCCTCTAATGGTCACATATTTCAGAGTTGCTGGACCTGCAGCCCCTCCCGGTCAGTGCCCTGGGGAACCGTGAATATGAGAGTCTGTACAAGTTCACGCACTTCAACCCCATTCAGACCCAGATTTTCCACACGCTGTACCACACTGACACCAATGTCCTCCTGGGAGCTCCAACCGGCTCGGGCAAGACCATTGCGGCGGAGATGGCTATCTTCCGCGTGTTCAGCAAGTACCCATCCTCAAAGGTGGGTCTTTCGGGCCTCGTAAAGGGGTCTCCCAGGTGTTCTCCCATATTGGTCGCTTTTGGTCTTATTTATAAAAGTTTTTCAGTGTAAAGGAATTAGGGACTGATGTTTCCTGTTGGCCCCTGGCGGTCTGCGTTAATGCTAGATCAGTTATCCCGTGATACGCTATCCCTCTTTGCTCACCAGTGGCCCTCCTCTGTAACGCAGGTGGTCTACATCGCTCCGCTGAAGGCTCTGGTCCGAGAGAGAATTACAGACTGGAAGTTGCGCATAGAAAAGAAGCTTGGAAAGAAGTATGTGCAAGACTGCGGAGGATGATTTTAGTTTGCTTTACCCTAGTATGAGCACTGGAGGGGGGTGTTCCATAGAGCCGGATTCCTCAGTCAGCTGGGCTAACTTAAGCTAGAAGTCTTGGCTGTCCAATAGGAGTGCTCCTTACCTAAACTCTTTCTGGGCAGTCATGACTTCTAGCTTAAGTTAACCCAGCTGACTAAGAAATCCGGCTCTGTGGAACAGCCCACCGGTGCTGGCAATGGTTGTTGATATTGTGGTTTGCTTGCTTGCGTGTGTGAGTAGAAACGTCATATTTGTATTCAGTAGTGTGTTTCTTTATTTAATATTGTGCTTTTTTGAGTGTTTGTATGTGCTGAACACAATCCTTGGTTGTTTCGGTCCGTGTGTGTGTTGAGGGCAGCACTGCATGATTGTATACGTTTGTGCAGAAGACTGTGTGCGTTGGAAGCTATGTCTTCACTTGTAACTGTTAACTGGACGACGACCCTCCCAGGGTGGTGGAGCTCACTGGCGACGTGACGCCTGACATGCGGGCCATCGCCCAGGCCGACCTGATCGTGACGACACCCGAGAAGTGGGACGGAGTGAGCCGCAGCTGGCAGAATCGAAGCTATGTGCAGAAGGTGGCCATCCTCATCATCGACGAGATACACCTGTTGGGTACGGGCTGCCGTGTTCTGTGGACATCCCCGCGCTTCCGACTCCCCGCATCGGGCCATGTGCCCACGCTCCTGAGTGTTTTGTCCGTGCCTCAGCACGAGCACATGTCACACCGCTGGGCTTATTGCCGTTCCAGTGGCTGGAGATGCGCCATGGCTTAACTGGCAGGGGGCAGAATTCCAGAATGTCTTCCCCCCTCCTCTGGGTTTTCATTGCAGCTTGGCAACAGTGTTGCTGTGTTCTCTGTATGATGCCGATGGTGATGCTGATGATTGTTATAATTATCGTGTGTTCTTACAGTGTGAGATTCTGTGCCCGTTTCTTACGGGTTCAGCAGCTAACCTGTGCATTCCCTACAGGGGAAGACCGTGGCCCAGTCCTGGAGGTCATCGTATCCAGGACCAACTTCATCTCATCTCATACCTCCAGGACCGTGCGCGTGGTGGGCCTGTCCACGGCCCTGGCCAATGCCCGTGACTTAGCCGACTGGCTCGGTATCAGCCAGGTAAGGCCCCCGGTGAAGCCCGACCTCTTCGAGTATATACTGGGAATATACCTTAAACTGTATGTGCTGTCTCTTGTACTTTTGTAAGACCACCCTGGTTGTGTCTTTTCAGTGGAAATACAGTTATGAAAAAGCAATGGAATAGGTATTTTTTTGCCTTTTGACAAATCAGCTTTATTCATTGGCAGGAAAAATCTAAATATGTTTCTGTGGCCACTGATATTTTTTCTTTTTAATGTTTTGCTCTTGAAGTGATTTCATACCTAATTCAAGGTATCAAGTACGAAAACATTAAAAATATGTTTTAAATGTTTTGAAATGTTTTTTTTTTTTTTTTCTTAAGTAAATATACCTCAGTAAAATATTAGCCATGGCATTTGCTGAAGTGAAGTACTCTTGAACAGTCCTGGAGTCCAGAAAATATTTTTGACATTGTCCTGGCTGGATGGTTCCCCTGCGCTTATGGGTGTAGCTGAATGCTGAGCCGGCATGCAGACTTCCGCTCTTGTTTAATGGCAGCTGTAGAGGCACTGTAACAGTGTTGGATGAGTGTAAACAAACAGCTCAGCCACTGGCGGGGGGGGGGCTCGGGGAGGCTGACAGTCGCCCTTCATAAATCTGACCAGGGCTGTTTGGACTGGAGGGGGCCCCAGCGTCCCGGCCAGTTACGGAGCCCATTAGATATGTGTGCTCACGCTCGCCTCCGCCGCCCACCCGCCCTTCTGAGGGAGCGGGGAGAGGGGCGAGGGGCATTAAAGGCCAGTAATTACCCCCAGATGGGGCCCACGCCAGCCCTCCTACGTCTCAGCATCTATCTATTTCAGAAAAGCGAGCGATAGCAAGGCTTAAACAGAGCCGGCCTGCTATAGTGCGTCTATAATGCAACCTTGGACTCTCCAGCACAGATGAGTATTGCATGTTAGAGCATTCCTCTAGTCAGCCCCTGCCGGGTCTAAACCATAATGGTAGTAATAATAGATGTACCATGTTGTTTTTCTGGTGGGTTTCATAAAATGTGTTACCAGGGTTAGTCAATCGATTCACAATTACTGCTTTGATCCTGTACTGTTCATTAACTGTTAATTTGTTGAGTTATTAAAGTTTGGTTGCCTGTATCATTTTGTCTGAGATCTTGGTTTGTGTGCCATCATGCACTGAATATATGTGTGTGTGTGTGTGTGTGTGTGTGTGTGTGTGGGGGTGGGGGGGGGGTGATTGGTTGTGTCAGGCTGTCTCTAGTACCCTGCTAGTTTTCCAGTCTAATCAGTGCCTCTCCCAGGCTCTGCCTCCCTTTCCCAGAGTCCCTCCAGATTTAGACAGACACTCTCATTCTCTCCATTTCTCTCTCAGGTAGGACTGTTTAACTTTCGGCCCTCGGTACGCCCGGTTCCATTAGAGGTCCACGTCCAAGGCTTCCCTGGCCAACACTACTGCCCCCGCATGGCCAGCATGAACAAACCAGTCTTCCAAGGTACCCCTCCCACCATCAGGCACATCTCTATCCACATTCCCTTCATGCTATTGAATCACGTCTCTTTAATTACAGCATCAGTTTGTATAGTAAAACTCCAGTAGTGATGCGGTGGTGTTATTTTGATCTTTTCCGTTCTGAGATGGTTTCAGTTTGTTTGTGGGTTGAAATGACCCTGTGCTGTGAGAACGTCAGCGTATCCTGGAGCCTCACATTACCTCGGCGGCCTGACTGGGCAGGACAGATGATTCGCTCACAGTGATATAAAGCACAGTTGGTGCGTGTGTTTGGGGACCAGCCAAGGCGCTTTTGCTATGTCACTACCAGACAGGCCAAGATAGATAGTCATGCTAGCTCTCTTATTAGCAGTTAATCCTGATACTCCCCATTGATTCAACCTTCATGAGGAACAATTCTGGTCTTGGCACATCCCTCTGAAGCCACTGAGGCCCCATAAATCCTGCCACACTGGCTGCACGCACCGTGTTCCGAGCAGCCGGTGGACCCAGACGCGCACAGGCTCTCAAACACCTTAGCTGAAATGCACATTGTAGAACACACAAAGGGCACAAAGCACAAGAGGGGCTTGAACAAACAGCCCTGATTGGGTCCCAAACACACGGCCATCCGGGACGTCTTTCAAACACACAGCCCCAAGCAGACAGGGCACCCCCCACCCCACTGCAAACAACTCCCTTCGCTGTGCACGCTAGGTAACTAAGCCGTAAATTTGCCACACGTAAAGGCATTTAGCTACAGAGATGATGCTATTATCTGAAACCTTTATACAGCTGGGTATTTTACTACACCAGCGCCCTTCTTAACATTTCAGCCAGTAGCTACATCCTTAATATCCTCGCTGGCTCTTGGTTGGCTCCACCAGCACTCTGTCTCAGAAGGCCGTCGTGTTCCGGGCATAGTGTTGTCCTGAAAGAGCAGTACAGGTGACCTCGGCCATCTCTCCCCGCCAGCGATTCGCAGTCACTCCCCCGCCAAGCCCGTGCTGATCTTCGTGTCGTCACGGCGACAGACACGTCTCACAGCGCTGGACCTGATCGCTTTCCTGGCTACCGAGGACGACCCCAAACAGTGGCTGCATCAGGATGAGTGCGAGGTGAGCGCAGAGCTCTGCCGCCCCATGTTCACGTGTACTGTAGAAACCCTTAGCCATTATTCTCCACAATATCGGTTTCCTGATGGCTTGGAAGAGGCAGTGCGCCAGTCAACACAGAACCCCATGTTTCACCGTGGCGTCTCCATAGAGGCCGGCCGACCCCCTTAAGTGTCTGTGGCCCTTGTCGTCTTCATCACAGCCAGTCAAAAACATCGCTGCCTTCCTTCGTAATTTCTAGTCTTAACTGTAATTGCAGGAGCAGCGCGACCATCGCCTCCAGGATCAGTGGGCTTCCTCTTACATATTTCTGCATCCTTTTTGATTAGTTCAAGATGGCCGCAGATATGGTCTACATTTTGAAGGAATAATTTTATAGCCCTTAATTATGGGTGTTCTGAAACATTACGAAATGCAAGATGAGCCTTACGTAGAATTTTCTCCCAAGAAAGCAAGAATTGTCCTCAGTTTGAGTAACCTTCAAATCCTTCAACTTAAGTGTTTACATTCCCCAGCGTGGGGGATGGGGGTCATTTCAGCATGAATCCCAGCTCCTGGTCCTGCCTGGCTCAGTGAATTCACATCTGTAGGTTGCATGTAGCACATATGTGGCACAAATATCATTCGGAAATGAGAGACTGTCAGTCTGTCTTTGAAAGTCTTTTACTGTATGTGTGTGTGTCTGTCTGTCTGTCTGTCTGTCTGTCTGCCTGCCTGTGTCTGTCTGTCTGTGTGTCTGCCTCTGTGTGTGTGTGTGTGTGTGTGTGTGTGTCTGTCTGTCTGTCTGTCTGCCTGCCTGCCTGTGTCTGTCTGTCAGTCTGTCTGTCTGTCTATGTGTCTGCCTCTGTGTGTGTGTGCGTGTGTGTGTCTGTCTGTCTGTCTGTCTGTCTGCCTGTGTCTGTCTGTCTGCCTGCCTGTGTCTGTCTGTCTGTGTGTCTTTCTGTCTGCCTGCCTGTGTCTGTCTGTCTGTGTGTCTGCCTGCCTGTCTGTCTGTCTGCCTGCCTGCCTGTGTCTGTCTGTCTGTGTCTGTCTGTCTGTCTGTCTGCCTGTGTCTGTCTGTTTGTGTGCCTGTCTGTCTGTGTGTCTGCCTCTGTGTGTGTGTGTCTGTCTGTCTGTCTGTCTGTCTCTCTGCCTGCGTCTGTCTGTCTGCCTGTGTCTGTCTGTTTGTGTGCCTGTTTGTCTGTGTGTCTGCCTCTGTGTGTGTGTGTGTGTGTCTGTCTGTCTGTCTCTCTGCCTGCGTCTGTCTGTCTGTCTGTGTGTCTGCCTCTGTGTGTCTGTGTGCCTGTCTGTGTCTGTCTGTCTATGTGTCTGCCTCTGTGTCTGTGTGTGTGTGTGTGTGTGTGTGTGT
>JAAGVU020000129.1:798977-822659 GCA_011763525.2 Mormyrus iriodes
CACTGCTCCTTCACCCAGTGTGTGACTGTACTGAGCAGGGAATAGAGAGACACTGAGACACTGGTCACTACTCCTTCACCCAGTGTGTGACTGTACTGAGCAGGGAATAGAGAGATACTGAGACACTGGTCACTGCTCCTTCACCCAGTGTGTGACTGTACTGAGCAGGGAATAGAGAGACACTGAGACACTGGTCACTACTCCTTCCTCCAGTGTGTGACTGTACTTAGCAGGGAATAGAGAGATACTGAGACACTGGTCACTGCTCTTTTCTCCAGTGTGTGACTCTACTGAACAGGGAATAGGGAGATACTGAGACACTGGTCACTGCTCCATCCTCCATTGTGTGACTGTACTAAGCAGGGAATAGAGAGATACTGAGACACTGGTCACTGCTCCATCCTCCAGTGTGTGACTGTACTGAGCAGGGAATGGAGAGATACTGAGACACTGGTCACTGCTCCATCCTCCAGTGTGTGACTGTACTGAGCAGGGAATAGAGAGATACTGAGACACTGGTCACTGCTCCATCCTCCAGTGTGTGACTGTACTGAGCAGGGAATGGAGAGATACTGAGACACTGGTCACTGCTCCATCCTCCAGTGTGTGACTGTACTGCGCAAGGAATAGAGAGTCACTGAGACACTGGTCACTGCTCCTTTCTCCAGCGTGTGACTGTACTGAGCAGGGAATAGAGAGTCACTGAGACACTGGTCACTGCTCCTTTATCCAGCGTGTGACTGTACTGAGCAGGGAATAGAGAGTCATTGAGACACTGGTCACTGCTTCTTCCTCCAGCGTGTGACTGTGCTGAGCAGGGAATAGAGAGTCACTGAGAGTCTGGTCACTGCTCCAACCTTAAGGGCCAATGAGGAATTCTTCAAACAGATGAGTACTTCCCTCAGGGGGAGGGAGAGTGGGTTTCCTTTCTGAGGCCAACCTTTGATACTCTTCTCCTCTACCCAGAATGCGGAGGAGTATGCGGAGCTGCCAGTCAGACACAATGAGGACCAGCTGAACAGCGAGCTGGCTCGGCGGCTCCCCCTGGAGGTCAACCCACACACCTTCGACAGCGCTCACACCAAGACACACCTGCTGCTACAGGCCCACTTCAGCCGTAGCAACCTGCCATGCTCTGACTATAACACCGACACCAAGACCGTGCTGGACAATGCCCTCCGCATCTGCCAGGTACGTCTCTGCTCCTGTAGGACATGAACAGCACCAGAATAAGGGCTCCTACTTGAACATACGTCTATGGCTATCCCTTTGAAAACATCAGTGAGGCTATAGGAAGAGACTTATGCTTAGAACAGAGAGGAACCAGCTCTGCTAAAGATTTAGCTTCTCAATTCCAACTTTCATAATGTATATAGATTTTTTTAGCTTCTCAATCGCCTCTTTGATTATTGCTTTCTCCATCTCTCCATCTCCTCCCCTGCCCTCTCCATCGGCCTGTCACATTCCCAGTCTCTTCTCTCTCCCTCCTCAGCAGTTGTCATTGCCACCACTCTGCACACACTTCCTCGTACCTGATTAAACCGGTTCTCAGCCCTGTAATTTCGACGCTGAGCACAATTCCACGTGCTAGAGGGCGCCTTCCAGACGATGGCAGGCCTTCTTGAAGTAATTAGGTGGTGGGCTGAATGTCTGGTGGAGGACCCACAGATGACACACCTGTTTCCCAATGCTGCTTAGGGGGGCTTATCCAGAGGCGAGAGGGCCTCACGGCAGGGCCTCTGAGCATTTCGGATGTGGAGGCTGGATTGTTTTGCACACATTTGTTTCTGAGTCAGATCGGTGTGTGTTTGTGCTTGTGAGACGAACAATACCTTCGCGTTTGTAAGTTAATTGGTCATTGATATTGTAAATCTGTGTCCATCTACATTTTAAGCCTTTGTGTTGTACATGTTTTTCCCTGTACACTTACAATTATAATTTGAAGCATGGCTTGCGATTATGTTGCCATAGACTGTGCCCACTTTAAGGGCTAAAGGCACATGTATGATGTCAATGATATTGATCCTCCCTGTATTATCAAGCCAATACCAACGCAGATGTCTTGAGAAGCCAATAGGTTCTGGTGGATTTTAGACCTTGGGTAAGTTAAAAGCTTCAGCCTAATCCCCGCGAAAGCAGAGTATGACTCATCAGCCACGTGTTAATCCATCTGAAAACATGTGCTGTTCATTCCCGCTGATTAAAAGCCGAAAAAATGGGAATATAAATTGAGTTTATCTGTATTCTCACTGATGCTTGCTTTGAGATCACACTGAAGTTCTTCTAATCTCTCTGTACTACCTCTACAGAGTCGGTCTCGATAACTTGAAAAAAGAGACCTGTGAGGTCCTTATATATATATATATATATATATATATGTCATTTTTTTCTGGGTTTCGACAGTCCACTGGTGTCCCAACTAACACAGGAATTAGACCCAAACCAAACTAATAATGGGGAATGTAAAGGGGTTGGAGTTTATGGGACTTGGTTAGGGGACAGGAAGGTTAATCATTTTATTGGGACTGTAAAAAAAGGGGGGTAGGTTGGTCCCTCTGGAGCAGGTAATCGGATAGGGGCAGGGCTACCTACATGACTGAGAGCATGGTCATCAATGGGAGGCAGAACCGCTATAAAAGATCGACTTCCACCAGCTCCTTTTAACAACCAGCGAGTGCTGTCTGCTTACACGTCCCTTGCTCGCCACCGTCTACAGATATGCACTCAAGCACACACACACATATATATACACTCCCATAATGGCAAGTCAGGAGCAGCAATCCACACTGCTGGTGCTGATAACCAGCACAGGTTCTGCAATCTTCATACCCAACAACAATATTTGTGCTTAAATTCCGAGCTCCGCCTTCCTACACCCCCCCCCATGCGCAGAGCATGGCATTGGCGCTGATCTGGCAGGCTGTTCTGTGGCCCTGCCATGGGGACCCTGCCCATCTCGTCTCCCCTGTGTGTGATGAGTAATGCTGAACCCATTTGTGTGATCAATTTGCTCAAGCGGCTACTGTGAAATGTTAATTACGACTTTAATTTGTCTTGCATTAGCATTTTGATTAACTCATGGGCCGGCTGGCACACTTCAGCCGCTTTTTAGTCATAGTTACAGCGCGGAAATGACTCCTCCGATTAATTACGTTTGCCAGGGCGCAGCTGAGCTCCGTGAGCACCAACCTTCGAAGGAGCAAGGTTCTGGAAGGATCAGGAGAGAGAGCCGAAAGGGGTGCCAAGTGGACAAAATCCGTCCTCCACCCTTCACTGCCCATCTCATTCTTTCACCACACAGCTCCAACCCCCCCAATTGTAAAATTCATCTCCTCCTTCTACTAAAATTTTCCGGAAGGTGGCCTTCCAGTCTCCATTTCAAGGAACCTTAGAGGAGCCAGGAGCTGAAGGGATCTGTGTCGATCGGATGGGAAATATATAATTGTTTTACATTCAGTCACTATTCAGTGGTCCTGGGTTCATTTCTGTGGCTACCGGTTAGCTTTCATGGAGGTGAAGCTCTTGATACTGGCATGCATTTTCTGCAAATAGGACAGAATTTTTTTTGTTTAAAAATGGGATACAAAGCAGAACGTCAAGGTGGATAATCAAGAGCGCAAATACTGAAGTTTGATAAAAAAGAATTTTGTACGATACTCAGCTCTGTTTTTATAAGCAGATTATGGTAAAGTGGATCCCTTTGGGGAACGTGACCACTATTACATATCGTATACGCATCCATAATTTCTCACAAAGCAGATCTTTTATTCACCTGTAAAAGAAACAGGAGAGAGGCTTGGTGATTCAGCAGGTCGCTCATGCAAAGCACGATAGCAAGTCTCTGTTGGTTGAAGAATACCAGGCTCTGGGTCTCGTACAGTTTTTATAACCAAAGTACATACGTTGCAAAATGTTTTGTTTGCTCTCGGGTTGTTTCGTATCTGATGTTCTTTCATGTTTGAAAACCTCGTGGTGTTCAGTTTTAAAAGAGTGCAAACATGAAATCAGATACCGTTTTCCGGTACAGTATATGTCCATGCCCTGCATATGCGTGACCTCGAGGATTCACTGAGGTACAGGTACAGGGCCTAGCAGAGCACAGATGTAAAAGCTGCTGGTTTAGAGTATTTCAGGTGCTGTAATCTTTTAGGGCTCGTTTAGAGATTTTTGCGAGTTCTGTATGAGAATCCCGAGGTCACTTTCCCGATAGTAGGCATAGACATTGCCGTAACCTTGGAAATATAATTTGGTAGCTGTCGCTGTTGTTGTGTGGCTGTTAAAACGGTTGTGTTTAGGTGGTCACACAATTTGGGTTTTTTATTTTTGTACCTGAAATTGTGTGTCGGGGGGGTGGTTTGACCCCAAGATTTCCACTTGATTCCTGGGTGCAGAGTTTACCATGGTAATGTACCTTGGCTGCTAGCTCCGTCCACACAGCCTTCTGTATGTGATTCTGGACCTGGCTGTTCGTCCTCTCACCTTCTGCTTCTTCATATAACCCTTATTCCTGGTTTATGTTCCCCACCACAATGACTGCCTGCCTGCCTGTCTGTCTCTGTAGGCCATGCTGGATGTGGCTGCCAATGAGGGCTGGCTGGTGACGGCGCTTAGCATCTGCAACTTGGTGCAGATGCTTGTTCAGGGCAGGTGGCTGCATGACTCGTCCCTGCTCACACTGCCCCATGTCGAGCAGCAGCACACGCACCTTTTCAGGTGCGTATCTCTCGCAGTATTTTAATGGACTGGTGGCCTGGTCATTAAGAAACTGGAGCTACGCCCTAATGGCTATATATAAAGTCTTTATTTGCATTATACCTGTTTAGACGACGTCATGGTGTTTGCTGGCAGCATATATTTACGTCTTCTGAAAGTGACTTAAGGCGTTAGGAGGGCAGTCTCCCGCCCTCTGTCCCAAATGGCAAAGGGTAACATCATGTTTAAATGCTTGTGTCCTAAAGTTGCACTTTTAGATTTTCAGTTATTCTACATCACTTTAGCGTTAGTTTAGTTTAGTTTAGCGTTTTTATCTGTTGATGAAAATGTTTTTTTTTCTGCTTTTTTTTTTTTTATCAAAGCGATTTAGGCTAATTTTCTTGCTCAGCGCTCTAGGTTGTCTTTTGCCCAGAAAGCCCAGATGGTTAACCGCTGCACCACCTACTGGTCATATCGTGCCATTGCTACATCAGCACTCCAGGGCTGTTTCCCCTCACGGCTAAGAAGCCCTTCCTTTCTACCGCCACTACCCCCCCCCCCGCCACAGCCACTGGTGGCTGTGACATGGCCACAGTGCTAATCCTCCAAATTGCTCTCCTGAAACTCTGCAAACACCATTAACATCGCTTAACAGACATGGCTCTTTGCAGCAGTTATCTGGTACCCAGGCCCCTGGGTCATAGGGAGGAGTATCTACTTCTTTTACACACCTTGTGCCAGCTTCGGGGACACCAGGCTGCAGTGGGCCACCAGCTATTTGCATGCCTAACGTCTGGTGCTCTCTCTGCCCTCTGCTTTCTTGCAGGAGGTGGGGCTCTGACCGTGTGAAGGGAACGGCTGCCGGCTTCCCGGGCCCCATCGAGGGGCTGCCTGAGCTTATGGCGGCCTGCGAGGGCCGGGAGAGCACCTTCGCTGCCATTGTAGGCGAGGAGCTGCCTGCCAGTCAGTTCTCACAGGTGACACACACGCCCCGCGTCTGTCTCCAGGGCTTCATTCTGCAGGGGGGATTTCCACATGCAAGTAGTGTTCTGCTCTAAAAACTGATCTTCCTCTGGCCTCGTCGGCTCGCTGAAGGACAGGCTGCGATGCCGACACGGCGACACTCCCTCCATGTACAAATAGATGTTTTTGTTAAGCTGTTACTGATGTTGAGAGAAGTAACAAAGGAGAGCAGATGCCAGCGCCGCTAATTAACATGCAAAAAAAGCACAGTGACCCTCTGACTTCTGAGGAGGCGTTGACCTCGGTGGGTGTCGGCGCAGATAAGTTACTGATGTTCTCAGGAAATTGTTGGCCATTTGTCAGAAGTGGAAGTGGAAAGTGGGACTGAGAGTTCAAAAACAGGGGTCCTCTGGTGGAGCGCTTGGAATATCCTATTAACCATTACTCACCACGGGAATATACTCCATCCTGTACTGCCAGGCTGGAACTCATTAAGGGTCCTTAGCCCGTACCTGGAATGCTCTGTATGATGTAGCAATACTCTACGGGTCCATAAAGTGCCCTCTGGTAGCCCGTGCCGGTCTTTTGGTGCAAGCAAAGTGGGGGGGGGGATGTCTTGCAGGTACTTAACGTTTCTTGTAGCAGCAGCGCGCTGTCGATTACTGTTGGCACAACACTGAATTCTGCCACTCAAGTTCTTACTGTAGCCTAGGGTCAGGGGTGTTGGAGATGCATGGATACCATGACAGATTATGGGGGCCCCCCACTATGTAGGGTGCCTAAAATCCCCCGAACCCCCCGCTTGGCAAAATAAACTGAGCGACTGAGGCAGGGGACCCCCGGGGGGGGAATAGGGACGTCTAGTTACTCCCCTGACTAGGGGTTCCCAAACTACGAACCAGTTTACGTTGTACAAAAAACCAACCAGTATGACTTTAACAGTTTCCATTTTTTTTCAGATGCAAACAGAAAATGCAAAAGTCAAGGGTCATTAAAAAATTTAAACATGTAATTTTACATTTGGAAATTAACCAAACCCCTCCTCCCAAAACCCCCAGAATTCCTCGGTCTCCTGGAACACTGGGGCCAGAGCTTAGCCCCCTTACAGCAGAACATTGTTAGTTCGTCTGTGTCAGCCTGAATTAGTCCAGTTATGGACCAGCACCGGACGGCTGCATGGTTCCTCACTAAGATATATAGGGTTCATAGCCTCTTTTAAAAAACTATTTTAAAAAACACAGCCATTCTACCACCTTTCATTGAAACTCTTTGTCACAATAAATATATTGTAATGAATGGACACAATCACAGTGCTATGTTTTTCACACTGGTATGCTCCTTGTCATTTTAAATGCTTGGTGACAGTCAGGTTAGTGATTTCTCATAGCATACCCTGCCTGCGATCGCACTCGGCCCCCTCATCACCCCCCGCCCACCCAATACATTCCAGCCTCCCCGATCGCTCACAACTTACAGGGTTTACAGCATCAATTTAAGTGCTAATTGCATTGGTCACGAGAACAAGGCTGCCGGGCGCATCAGTATTCTGGGTGCCCCTCCTCAGCCGCCTGCCCCCCCAGCTCCCCATGCGCTCCCAGCCGGGGTCTGCGTGTCGCTAATTAAATAACGACATGCGTATAGGTGTTCTCATTTGATTCACTCGCGCTGGATTAATCCTCACATAAATATGTGTGGCTGGCTGATTCTTCGTTTTTTTTTTGTGTTATTTCCCCCGGATAAAAGCCCCAAGCAGTTCCCTCTACTTCCGTCATCTTCTGTGTTTCTCATTTATTTGTAAAGGAGGAGCTTGCCGGATCGGGAACGCCGCTTGGCCGTGCCACTCCTCATTACTGCTTTTAATCCACACTAACTGATGTTAATAAATCCACCGCTTATTTCAATGACAACACAAATCTGCAGATCTGCGCAAAAGGTTACCTTCTTATAATGGCAATAATAATCATAACAATGTGCCTCTCGCCCGCTGTGCGTCTCGAGGTTTGTTTACATGAAGGCTTCCTCCCATAGACCAAAAACATTCAGTCTGAGCACTGCTTTTTCTTAACGGCTCGTGGTGTGTGCCTGGGTGTGCAGGCTGCCTGCTCATCGCAAAGCCGCACTGGAGGAACAAGGGATTATGGATGACGGATGTAAAAATAAAAATAATACTAATAATTAATAACAACAAGAATAGTAATGATGATATTGGTTTTAATAACAGCGATACATTTCCCAAGAAATCCCTGGCTACCATAAGCATAGCAATAAACTCTAAATAAAATAATATGTATTAAATCGGACTGGAAATTCTACAACAGATTGTTGAGGCTATTGGGACGAGGTAAGCTTGCGATTTGTGGCTTAAATATTTTCATGGTCATAGTTTAATAGTGTAATTAGCGATTAGCTGTTATCACTGCTGCACTCTGCCAGTGATGTGTTCTCTAGCAAGGTTTTACTGCTTATTTTCCAGCATTTCAATGCAGTCATTAATTACATATGCGGAACGGACCCTACATAAACCTTGTGATGCTGATTTTACTCAGAGTCCATCCTCTGATTTATTCGATTATTTTCCACTACTCATTCCTTTAGATGTGTGTTTCAGAGCCCTTCCCGTCGAGTGTGAAACAGAAGATGCGTCGCGCTTCCCATATGCGCTTCACCGTCACGAGCTGCTTCATGCGTGTTTACGCCATTATCTTCTGCATAGACCATTGCAGCTGGAGTATTAGACTGTCTAGTGCTCTGATCAATATAAAGAATTGCTATAATGTTTGCAGAGAGAATTAAGATGAAATTTGGATATAGAAGTGGGAGTTTCCCCAGTGGCATAGGTGAGGCCCTGAAGTGTCCCCGTGTGTACCTCTCAGACCTGGTCTTACCTGAGTCACCTGCCTGTGGTGGAGGTGAGGATGAGTGTGAAAGGCTGGTGGGAGGATTGCCAGGAGCAGGAGCAGCGCCCTCTACCCACCACCACCTCCGACATCCGATCAGAAAAAAGCTGGCTCCCTGTCCATGCGGACCAGGAGTACGTCCTACAGGTCAACCTGCATCGCATCAATATTGGCCAACAAAAGGTAATTTTTTTTACCACAGCTGTACACAGTCCCTGTAGATGTGTTAATCTCAGTATCCACGTGCGTCCCTAGAAGTTACTCATGCATTATGCTTGTGTAAACATGTAAAGCTGCTCGCACCATGTGACACATGGAGGACACAGATTCTGTTTTCATGTTTTATTCCTCATAGAGGAAACAGGACAGCAAAGCCATGGCCCCACGCTTCCCCAAGCTCAAGGACGAGGGCTGGTTCCTGGTGCTGGGCGAGATCGACAGGCGAGAGCTGCTGGCCGTCAAGCGCGTGGGATACATACGCAACTGGTCCTCTGCCTCCATTGCCTTCTTCACCCCAGAGAAGACCGGGAGGTAGGAGTCAGGGTCGTAATCACGGGCATTTCGGGGCTGATGCAATGCTGACGTACCTGTTGACTATTGAGTGTTTAAATATTAGCGTCCAGTGAAGAACTGACACATGGAGGGGCTTTGATGATGACCACTTCCTGTCTCTCCAGGTGCATCTACACCCTCTACCTAATGAGTGACAGCTACCTAGGCCTGGACCAGCAGTATGACATATATCTGAATGTGATGCCAGCCAGTGTTGCAGCTCAGGTGAACAGCGAGGTGTCTGATGCCATAAGCGACATCACCCTGTAGCATCACCCTGTCTTCCTGTTGGACACACACAGGGGACAGCAAAGGGATCTGACCCCTGGCTTGTGACCCTCAGTCCCACCCAAGGCAGGATTTAATCTGCATCTGCTCTGGTAGACCCTCTGCCCAGCCCACCTGGAAAACTCGACAAGAACCAAGGACTGGAAAGTTGCAGTTGCAACTGTCTTACTTGGCATTTCAGGTTCCTAGAAGATCTCTGAAGGGTAATCAAAGGTACACAGCTCACCCTCACGCTGTCTAGTCTGCTAGCAACCGAGTCAGCTGAACAACTGCTGCATGACCTTTTATATTACATGCCCAGGATGGGCGTAAAATGGGGGTTAAAGCCCATGCAGTTATGGCCACCCGGTTTCTCTACAGGCCTGTTTTTTCATTTTTTAAATTTGCACAATTTCTCTGATTGATCAGCCAAAACAATGTATGTTTAATCTGCAAAGTTCACGTTTAGTTTATGATTAGCCTTTGCTCTTCCCCTTGTTTTCACACTGTGTACGAGTATGTTTAACTAGCACTGTACATATATGTATTTTGATCACCGTAAAGATTGTATCTGCGCAAGAAAGAACACTTTCCTGGCCTGTTTACTTTCTTTGAAAAGAAATGTATTTTGGTATGAATTGTTGCAAAATATGAGTTTACTTGAATTTAAGCAATGTTTACATAGTCCTACTTAAGACTGTGCTTTGGCGTACCTGCTGCAATAATAAAGCCACAGTGCAGCCTGGTTTAGTGGGCAGGGGGTCGAGATGGGGCTGGCTGTACTGAGCACAGAGAAGCTGGATGTGTTTATTCAGTGCTAAGGTGAGGAATGCTTTGCAGGTGCATGAACATGCTTCTCCCTGGAGCTTCCAGTCCTCGGTGCCAAAGTGTGACATCTGTTTTGAGAACTTTTCGCTCCAGCAAAGCAGCTGCCGTCTTCGAGACGCCAGCAAATGCACCACTCAGACAAGAGTAATTCCAGAATATTCCTCAATATATGAAAAGAACTTTAACGATGTGACAGGCTGACATAATCATACAATATCTTCATATGATTCCTTTCAAAGGACCACAGTTAAATGAATGCGAGCTTTAATTGACCTCTCCTTTCCTGCTCATTATGCATAAAGTTTTGTTTTCAAACCAAATAAACATTTTTAGCATTGCAACTTATTTCTCAGATCCTTTAATTCAGTCCAGTGATATGTGGGAATATTTTGATTGTAAAGTGAATGATTCTTTTCCTTAAGCCTTCAGTTAATCTACAGGCTTCTTTCGGGCTTCCAGGCCACTGTTTTCGTTCCTCAAACCCGTCTGTAAACACCAATAAAAAGGAAAAATTAAATGTCAAGCAATATGGGAACGACTACATTTTGTTACCTGTACCTGAGAATACTTTGGAAATGATTAAATTAGTATGTTGTTTCTCAATAATAATAATAATAATATACAAACAAGATTAAACACTATTGGATAATTTGTTGTAAACTGGTGTTCAGTGTATGTCCTGTATTTGGGGGGCTCCTGTTTGGACGAACCTTTTTCTATTTTATTTTCCAAAATTGTGCATTAGGTATCATTATCATTTGAAAGCTTGTGTCTTCTTGATTTTCTAAATGCGTTTCAGCAGTTCCCGTCGGCTGTACCTCTCTGTAAATGAGTCTTTCATTATTACTCCTTATGGGGGTGATAACAGTTGTGCAAATTGCTAATAGCATCTTGCGGTTTTTTCTAACCTAACTGAAGCTGGACAGCTAGTGTTTCACGAAGGAAGTGCTTTCATTTTCACTGCCGTGTATTTTACAGACCGAGGGAAGTATACAGTCACCTTGATGGTCCATGCAAACCTGTCATCAGTGTATTTAGCCTATTCTTTATTTCAGGAGATTGTGTTCAGCTGTTCAGTAAAGGGGATAACTAACTCCAGTTTGGCGAATAAGAGGCGAGGCACTTTTCCTGGAAAACTGTTGGTGAGATAATTACTTCTGGTCAGTGGTCCCATTCTCTGGAGGCGATTTGTCTTCCTAATTGTGGTTTTATGAAAGCAGAGCGCAAATCGCCTAGTTTTTTTCCTGCACTGTTCACGACAATTTATCCAGAGGCTGGCAGCACGGCGCGCGGCTTTTAACATACCTGTGCAAATATTTCCCCCCCATTTGCTAATCATTTAATTTCAGCTGAATAAAAACTTCCAAAGTGAAATTTCATTTATGAACATGAATCTTTCTGATTCTTTTATTTTGTATTTTTTCTTTGCCTTCCTAAGAGGCCAGCGTCAGCTGTGCAGTGTTCACTGTGCCTCTCCCACCCTGGCTGTTACCGCTGTGAGTAGGAACAGTGGCTGGCATGGTGCATTTTGTTCAGTGCCATCAGACCTGGAACAATGTCTTTATGAAGTCAGGGAGCAGGGTGACCTACTGGGCCAGTGCTTGCCCAGGACCTGAGTTATAGGCTGGGGGCGGAGCAGGGAAGAAGCAGCAAAAATAAGACAAGGCTGCTCTCCATTCTCTGTCTTCGTGCCCAGGGTGGGGCTGAATCTTGCGCAGTACATGTCTTCAATGCCAAAGGTCATTTATGGCTAATCAAAGGTATTTTCTGTTGCAAACCCCTGGCTCAGTAATTAACATGCCCCTTCACCCCCCCCCCCAAACTGTGTGTATGTATGTATATATATATTACTATATATTTATATTTATTTACTGTTCTGTTGTCATACAGATGGTGTACCTACAGAATTGGTTTCTGGTATTCTCCAGTTACAAAGCTCAGAGATCTATTGGTTTAAATACGAATGAAATGTAAGAATTCCAGCTTCTATTAATATGGTTGGAGTATTTTAATATGGTGTCAGCAGACAGAGGCCTATGTTGCGTTACTTTTTTTTGCCTTTTTAACTTGGAAATAATGTCTTTAAATTGTATAACAAAAACAAAACTCACATAGGCCGCATCCGGTTCGTAATTGTCTCATTATAATTATGATTCTCCAAAAGCATATTCCAGCGCAATCTAGAGAACTGTGTAAATTATCACGGCTGTGTAATTCCCTTTTAATTATCGCTATAGCAACGATTAACAAAAGCAATAGCGGTGGTGTGAGAATAGTGTGGATGTTTCGATCAGGTTCGGCATCGACCTGCGGAAACCCGGTAGCGTTTCTTCGAACCGTCATCGCGGCTGCGTGGAGCCACGTGCACGCGCTTCCTCCGCTCTGCCTGCCGCGGCGCGCCGCGCGTCGCCGATCTCACCCAGGGTGGCCGCGATGCTGCTGCGCTTATAAATGTAGCTTTGGAATCATTTCATTTCCGATTGTTCTGTTGTTACCTATTAAGCTTATAATTAAGTCACTCGTAGCCTATATGGCCGCATTCTAAATTACCCAGATCTGACAAAGACCATAGTAAACAGTTATTGATTAGTCACTTTGGGCATATTCCAACTTGGTTTTAAATATTTTATGCTCAGGCATCTTTTTATTTTTAAATTTCAATCAATAGTTATGTGTAAAAATAATAATAAACAAAACAGAAACGGCGAAGTTCCCCGTATTTATGTAATTAACACAATACATGACAAAAGACGCGCGGTCATAGTGAATTGCGTTTCTGATGGAAATAACATTTTATTGCAGCGGTATTTTAAGTCATTTTCGCAGATTTCATGATGTAGAGTATTTTCAATTGTTCTTTTCCACAGACGCCGTTTAATTAGCAGTAAATTCGGGTTTTGCGAAAAGGTTAAACCAGCATGAACACTTTCGTGCAGCTGCAGCAGTCGGGCTGATGTTCTGAATCTCGCTCGCTGCAGGTGGATGTCGCAGTAAAAGCCGCGTTCATATCTGAGGACGGATATATAACCTACTTGGAAATAGACATTCATCTTCTCTAATGTACATTTTCGGAATACTGTCTCAAAAAAAAAACATTTTTCATAATGCGTTGGCAAATTCAAGAAATAATTTGCCGATTTTGACTGTAATTGAAATTATGTCATAAGTCGTATTATTACTACTACTGTTATTGTTGGTGCTGTTAATTAGTATTATATTCATATGTTTTTGAGCTTTTACGTGAAACAGTCCTATACAGAAGCGACGACTGTGCATTACGATATTAAAATTAGTCTCGTTTTGTAGCATAGGCCTAAATAAAATAGGCTTCATTCACGGATATATTTTACATATCCATTGGTAAAAAAGATTCCAATCAGGACATAAAGTCTGTTTAGCGAATGTGAATATTATGGCCTACTTTTAAATGACATTTATACCAAAAAACGTTTAACGTTTGTAATAAACATTTAAATTTAATTAGACTTTATTATGAAAATTATGTAGCGAATTATAAACGAAGTCTTACATTTAAAAGCGGTCATTAATTAAATTATGGGCATCATAACGTACGTACAGTATTAATAGCCGTTATTTTACCGATTCCGTTTCAATAGTAGGCTAAACGTAATATACTGTAAATAATAAGACACAACGCTTTCATTTTTATTGCATATTTGTCTGACTGATGTAAAAATATGTCTTTTTTCCTTGCTATAAGTAATGAAACCGTAGACCAATGCATCTCTTTTCCAAGAATCACAACATTGGTTGTCATAATTCAACATAATAATATAGGCCTACTATTTATATGAACATGAAATAGCGATTTTAGATTATATATATGTATATATATATATATTTAATTTAAAATCGCCATTTCATGTGTTTTAGCATACTGCAGTTGTGAGCTCGCAAAAAAATTCAAATTGATTTTTCGCCATTTCCCAATGTAACACAATAAAGTACAGAAATTTCGTCTGTGGATTTTAAAATAGGCATGAATGAAACGAGCGTTTGTACCAGCCCGAAGTGGAATAATGTCGGTCCATATTTTCTTCAAGGTTGATTTCTATAGAGGTCATAAGTTAGTATTTCTTACAAATCCCGGTTTCTCTTAAAGCGCTCGTCCGTTTATATTAAGAATGCCCAATAGGGAAATCGACCTCAACACTTACTGCCCAATAAGAGCAGGGGTGACGGGGAGAATACTGGGGGTGGGCAGTACTTCCAAAGAACGGGAGAGATTGTGAGTTTGGAAGAGAGGAGGGGTGGGAATCAGTTGAGACACTTTTGCGTCCCTAAATTAGAGATGTGCGATCAGTAACGTCTCCTCCTGCCTCTTCAGGTGCGATTCGGAGGCGATCTGCGCGTAAGGTAACTGGTGCGGTAAGTTAACTCGGTCAGCGTGAGGTTAAATCTCCACGGACCCGCGTCAAAATGAAAGTTGGGATTCTGTCGGCACGTTGAGGTGAGTTTAAAGTGCATGTTTTACATTTTGTAATAGGACGTTTCTATCGCTTATATTTTATTTTTCTTTGTGGAAGTCGGGTGATTTTTGTCACATTTTAAATCACGCGTCATGCCAATCGGAATATGTTGTATTACGGCAGGATCGGAATCAATTTTGTGCTGTTTACGTTATGGTTTTTATTTTTTTATGGGAGATAAATGTACATATTTTAACCTGTCGTTGCATGTCCTCAAACGCCCTTTAATGTATTTTTGCGAAATGACAAACGGTTTGACGTGGCTTTGGAAGAAAACGCGGTATTCCGCATGTTTTTTGCATTGTGATCTAACTGAGAGCTGTGGATGCACAGGTCGGCGCTTTGCTGTTCCTAGCTGGACCTGTTGTGTCTGGTTTACAATAACGCTGAGGAAGACGCCAGTTGGTGTTGATCATACAGTGAACATAAAAATCTGTCGGGCCTAAATCGATGAAGTAAAAAAAGGCATCGGAGGATGGCAACAACAAAGTGCATCATTCCGACGAGGATATGAAGTTTACAGCCTGCCAGCAGCGGCCTGGAAGTGACTTTGGACTCATTTGGGATTTAGTTTAGGGGGATGAATCAGACCCCGCTTTACATAGACATGCAGTGAAAGCTTGTGAAAAAAAAACAGAACTATATGCATTTTTCATGCAAGTGTCTGAAGGCATGATAGAGGCAAAGCATTCTGTGAAAATGAGCTAAAATCAGAAATCTGCGTGTAACCTGCTTTTGATGGTGGATGTATTAATTGAAGCGTAAGGAATTATTAACAAAACAAAAAAGGAGAAAAACGATGAAAGAGAAATCGAAGAACGCCGCCCGAACGAGGCGGGAAAAGGAAAACGGTGAATTCTATGAACTGGCGAAACTGTTGCCGCTGCCTTCGGCCATCACGTCGCAGCTAGATAAAGCCTCCATCATCCGGCTGACCACCAGCTACTTAAAAATGAGAATTGTTTTTCCAGAAGGTAAGACGATATGTGGAATGACAATTTTAATTCACCCACAATTGTTTAAACATATAATTTTCTTAAAATTGTGTGAATATATGCTTGAAAATTAATTGTATGGTATTTATTTATTGTGGTCAGCGCACTGTTTCTCGTGACTTCGTTCAACTAAAATGGTAAACAGTAAAATTACCTGAAGCGCTGTTAGTAACATGGTAAATTGGCTAGCAAGATTGTTCCTGAAATCTGTAGCTGAAGTTGCTGTTTCTTATTTATTTTAAATAACCACACAAAACTACATTCGAACATATATTTAAAAAACACATTTTTGACCTTCTGGATTTTTTTAGATTGACTGCTGACGAAGGTTAACATATGTAGCTCGTGTATTTTCCATGTCCAGGGAAATGCGTAGATTTTGTTGTGCTTTGACGGCAGCGTTTCTCACGGGCCTATTAAACGGATCATGTGGACAGGGCTGAAATTTCCCCACTATTTTCTTAATGCCAGATAATTACGGCTGAAGTCCATTTCCAGCGATACATTCATTTTATATACCCACTTGTCCTAAATCTAAATACGATACTCATTCTAAAAAGATGGATAACACCTTGTACTAACCCCTAACTTCTACAGTGTGTTATTGGTGTATCTTACAAAACAGTATCAGAATGGCTATGAACTACATGAGTTGCGTTACAAGTATTCATGTAATAAACACATTTTCCGCACGTATAGACTTCAATGTCTGAATGAAACCACATGTGCACGTGTGTATCCGTGTAGCTCCTTTTCGGAGTCAGGCGACCATGATGCTCATGGAAGACGATTAGCTGTGATTTCTCACCTTCCCCCTGGTCTCAGTGGGCTACTTTTCTGCGTGACTGCGAGCGAGCCTCGCAAATTACCGGAGCCGGCGCAGCTTCCAGTCTGATCAGACGGAGCATATGGAGAGCCTTGTAAGATAGAGTGCAGACTCGCTGCTAGAAGAACAGCATCTTAAAGTAGGCTTTCATGTAAGACAAAAAGAAGAAAAGAGGGATGCCCGGACTGAGTGACCTGATCTCGTCGGGGAATAATGAATGTAGTAAGCTGACGGTGCTGCCGTTCCGCGTCTCGCGCCTGGCGCTGAGGCAATCGGCATTTCTAGTCTCTGTGTATTAAGATGTCATATATGCTACAAAACATTTTTTTAGAAAAAGCGTGCAATTAAAACCAGAAAAAAATAATAGAAATTAACATTAATTAGCTGGCGCACTTGTTTGCTGTGGTCCTCTTACTTTTTTGGCCTATAATCAGGAAATTTCTCTCCAAAAGTTGTTTCAAATTCATGTGAAACTATTTAAACGGTAAAATATACCTTTAACTGTTTGTTAAAATACGTGTACAGTGCCTCAGCCACCCTGAGCAGCATAAGCTGGTGGATGATGAATGGATGAACCTACACAGTACACTTGTAGCGTGGTGATCAGCACCGGAAAGTCAGTGTAAATATCGCCTAGTCGTGTTAAGATAAACTCCAGTGAAGGGAAATTACGCTTAGGCCCATTTTCTCACGTGCGCGTTTAATGCATCTTTTGGGTTTTTGTTTTTTTTTGGTGCCGATGATCTCTTTAAACAAGATTTAAAATTCGTTAATTGCCTTTTACTTTCTCTTTCGCCGTTTGTTTCCCACATGTGCGGAGTTTTGCCCAAATGACCAAATTTAATACCGTCGCGGGTTCTTTGTCATGTAGCGCCTTTTTGTGCGGTACTTTTACAGAATCTCACTGTTAGTCCTTTGTAACATTAGCGGATGTTCATTGTACAATATAATGGAATATATTTAATTGGACGCTGTACAAAATAGCTGTCATTTTTTGTGTTAGTAAATTGTATACGTAAAATAAATTTGATGAATGCGTCAAGGACAGTTCAAATAGGGCCTAGTTAGCGAGCGGAGCTTTTTGCTTACATACAGACGGATATGCGGACATTTATACCTTTGGTGTGTCTGTGTGTGTCGGGGGGTGGCGCGTATGGTTAAATAAACTTATGAATGATTGAAGATAGTGTCGCGCGGGAGGGAGTGTGGAGTGTCCATTAGAGGACTGTTTTACGATCCACGGCATTGAAAACCGTGTGCTAACTTCATTAAATCATTCTTGTTGTTTTAGCCACCGTCAATTGACTGTTATTACACACGGATAGAGGTAAACGGAATATCAGATCACTCATTATTTTACCTTTGTCGTTTACAAATATTACTGCGAAAGGACTTGATATTCGATGTTTTCGAACTCATAAGATACATTTTAACTACTGCAGACAATAAATTCCAGTTATTTTTCGTTTGTAATGCTAAACAACCAAACCCAATATAAAAGTCGATATTTTAATAATAAGAGGGGCACATGAGTTTTAATAAATACGGTCCGTTTATTTGAAACCGTAGTATAGAAAATTCTGTTGAAAATGTTGGCAGTTTTACTTACAGTAGAGAAAGTACCGACTAATTACACGTAGAAATTAGTTGGACAAAGTAACATTTTGGTTTACAGTATCGACATCAAAATAATTTCGTTTATTATGCAATAATTCATTGTGTTTAAATTGTGTAATAAGTCGGATTTACCGTGATTGTTCAGTGTTGTTTTGTTGTAGTAACCATCATCGGAGTAATAAAGTAATCCTATTGCTACCTGTACTACCCAAACTGCCCGTGAACACGGTAACAATTTAAGGTAATCGGTTGACCTTAAATACTGTAATTTGGAAAAAGCGATCCCAAAGCATTGCAATAAGGCAGTTGTGTTTCTTTGAGTAACTAAACGATCAGCACCCCAGGGTTGGAGGTACAGTAAGTATCTTGTTATTATCCTTTATTTTGAGCGCCTTCCACTTCTTTGTATATTTTCTGGATAATATCGCCTAGATCCTATTCCTAATCTAATGCGCTCCAAAGCAGAAATAATTTTCCGATTACATAGGTAGACTTATTGGGGAGGCGTTCATTTCCTTCTGCGGTAGGTCAAGTGCGGAAACTCAAAGCGCAGTTCCTGCTCTCACAAAGACTGAAAGCGCCGGCCTGTACGGCGCTCAATGGCCAGCGGTAATTAAACCATTTTATTAAAAGGAGAGAATACTAACAGAATTCAGTGCAAATGACAAGTATACCTTACACTAATAGCCCAGTATTCCAGTCACTTAAATAGAGGCCGATCGTTTCTGAAGGTAGGGAAACACATCCTGATAGTAGAAGGGCCAGTAGTTTTGTAGATCTGAATAATAGAAAAACATATTTAAAAACCCTGAAACCGTGGCTACAACTTATTTGACGAAAAAAATATTTGTGCACACATTTTGTAAAATGTTTATGTAAATGCTTACACACAATTTACTCACACGTAAATATTCGTTGCAATATTATATTTATTTTTGCGTGTTTTGTCATTTTTTTTTGTATTACTCGTTTTTTATTCGCGCGATGGATTCCAGTTCTGCTCTGAAAGTCGTTAACTATTTATTAATGCATTACTTTTCTAGGAGCGCTGCATCCTCAGCTGAAGAGGTTGGCTATTTGAGTTGTGGTTGAGGAATAATTTGGTTGTTTCTGTTCTGTAAACGTGAAGTGCATGTTTGGTTAATATTAAAATGGGGAGCTGGGGTTTAGTCTGATCTTTGCTCAGCGTATGTTTGTTTTTGTACGATTTGCATTTCAATTGGGATTGCTTCGCTTTCCCGCGGACGGCAACTATTATTTGCTTTATCGAGTTTTGTTAGTTCCTTTGGGTATGTTATATATACAAAAGCGATTTGCATTTTCAGCACCTTTCTAAAACGTTTATTGTCAACTGGAAAATATTCTCCTTATGTTATAAACCATAAGGCGTATAACACTTTTAAGTTGATTTAGACATTTGTGCATTAAAAAAAAGTTCTTTCAGCTTTTACACAATTTGAGCAACATCACGCGGTTAATATATATGAGACGTTGTCACTATGTCTAAAACGAACCTGATTATTATGGGATCATAAGATATAGCATGAAATAGACAGCTGTAGTAAGATATTACTAATAAATATAATTTCTTATTACAGGTCTCGGAGAATCTTGGGGACACGTTAGTCGTACAAGTTCTCTGGACAACGTAGGTCGAGAACTGGGATCACATCTGCTCCAGGTAATCATTTCCAGTAGTTTCTGGCGCGTGCTTAGTCTTATATTCTGTGCCGTTAACAAAATACAAATTCTCAGCCTATACCGATTGGCACCGTTTTTAAATTTAATTTCGAATACCATATCTTTAAATTCCTTCATCATGTTGTGCATTTATTATGTGGCATATTTAATTATTATTATTATTATTATTATTATTATTGGCGTTGTTGTTTTTGTTACTGTTGTTGCTACTACTAATAATAATAATAAAAATGATGACGATGATGATAATAATAATAATAAACAAAAATATTTTTCAGAATATTATTATACTATTCGTCAGCGTCGTTTCCTTAGCTGTAGATTTACTTAGATTTATTTAGAAGTTTGAATGTTCTGCCCGCGTTCATTCACTCCATTTTTTTTTACAATATGAAGATATTCGGCTGTATTTGTGATACTAAATTACCCTGAGAGTGTGCGTGCTCTACAGTACAGCGCCTCTCAGCAAAGACTTAACGCAGGCCTGTCTGAATATCTGTGTCGTGCCTCTTTTGTTCGTCTTACCTTTTTGAAATTAACGTGTTTGTTTTCATCAAGGCGACGTATAACATTAAAAGCTGACGCTAATATCATTACGCGTTAAATAAGGAAACGGTGAACGTCGAGGAGGATGCGTTTCATTTTCACCCATACAGCTTTGTTTCGCCAGCGTCTTACACATTACTAATAAGCTGTTTAATTAGTAGGCCTGTAAAACCAGGATATCTTTAATTCAATCAGCTAAACTGTAAAGCAAGGAGCTTATTCTAATAACTGCTCAATTAAGTGTGATCCAATTAGTTTAACACGTTGAACGCCCTGTGCCTGTTATGACTGAGATTCTGCGTAGGTCAGGTGCGGCAGTCAGGTATGGCGCGCGCCTGCAGCGCCACTTGACAAAGTCACCGCGCGCGGGGATCCGCGGTTATGACCGAATCCCTCGCGGCTTTTGTTGCAGTGTGGGCGACGCATTCGCCCCTGTACGACATCCTGCCGTGTCGTATTAAATATATTACAGTACGACCAAAAAATTTGTTTTTGTTCATTTCGATAGCAAAAAATATGTATTTTTTTAATAAACCATTTAAACAAAATTTGCCAAAAAACTGATATAAACATGTTAGTATTTCCCGGAAGCGGTTAGCGTTAAGAAAATGATAATTATTTCCTTATAATTATTTTAAGTGAAATATTTGTGGATGACATTGCGACGGGGCTAGTATTGCATTATGCTTAGGCTGCTCGCTGTCTCTATTTGAATTTTTATTTATATATTTATTTTATTACAGACATTAGACGGATTCATTTTTGTCGTTGCCCCAGATGGAAAAATTATGTACATCTCGGAGACGGCCTCCGTTCATTTGGGCCTGTCGCAGGTACGAGCCTCCTTACACCCGCTCCCACCCCTTCGGCTCTTTACAAAGCTCTGCAGTTCGTGTTCCCCTTTGGTTTGTTTTATGAGTAAATTACCTTTTAAAAAAAAGTGCGACGGCGTGTTACTGAAAAAATAACTGAAGTGTATTTTAACAGGTGGAGCTGACCGGCAATAGCATTTATGAGTACATCCACCCCGCAGACCACGACGAAATGACGGCGGTGTTAACGGCGCACCAGCCGTATCATTCCCACTTTGTGCAGGGTACGGAATATGACATTTTAACAATTATTTCCCGGTGTATGTACTATATAAGAATATATTTAGAAACATCAGCCGTAACGTTTAATGTAAGGATGCGATGCTGGCTTCTTCATGTTCTGAAATACTGATGTTTTTTTCTATCTTTCTGAAGAATATGAAATGGAGCGCTCCTTCTTCTTGAGAATGAAGTGCGTTTTGGCAAAACGGAACGCAGGCTTGACTTGTGGGGGATATAAGGTATTCGTTGCACAAGACAAGATTTGTGTGTTGCGTGAAGAAACGTGAATGGCGGTTCATTAATGACTGAGGTAGAAACCGGTCAAGTGAAAAGCGTGTTTATGGCTTTTAATAGGTTATAAACATAATGAGACACATGGCAGAAAGGAGAACATTATATAGACAGATAGATAGATAGATAGATAGATAGATAGATAGATAGAAAATATTAGAGCTGCTTCAGAGTAACCATGACGACCAGGATTATTATCAGTCATTCTTATGTAAAACTGCCTTACATCCCCAAAGGTGATCCACTGCAGTGGTTACCTGAAGATCCGGCAGTACAGCCTGGACATGTCACCGTTTGATGGCTGCTACCAGAACGTGGGCCTGGTGGCGGTGGGCCACTCGCTGCCGCCCAGCGCCGTCACCGAGATCAAGCTTCACAGCAACATGTTCATGTTCCGCGCCAGTCTGGACATGAAGCTCATCTTCCTGGATTCAAGGCAGGCCTGGCTCCTGGTCCTACTGTCTGTGCAGCTTAAATGTATATGGCAGTGCATGTATGCCGTTTATTTCGTATACTGTTAATATATTCTTTGTGTCTGTCTGTCTGTCTGTCTGTCTGAAGGTTGATTTGAATAGTATATGTCGCACCTGACCACTGAGCTCAGCCAGTGTGCTGTTGAACTGGACATTGAATCAAATGTCACACATAAATGCCTTTCTGTGAAATTAGTAGAAATTTACACTCAGTATTGTGTCGCAAACAATATCAGCTGCATGAATGATATTAAAAGTCGTTGACGAGGTGGAAATCGAATCGGGCACCGTGTAAGACGCCCCTGCTCCCATGTGCCGCCTGCCAGGGTTTCGGAGCTGACCGGCTATGAACCCCAGGACTTAATTGAGAAGACCCTGTATCACCATGTGCACAGCTGCGACACCTTCCACCTTCGTTGTGCCCATCATTTGTGTGAGTTATTACCGTATATCAGGCATTATGTCATGCCAGCCTGTCTGCCCATCATTCCTGTGCTGCAGGTCGATGTGAGCCAGTTTTGTCTAACTACATTAACACTGTAAAATTTACTGTTATAGTATGCTGTAGTATCGCCCGCACACCACGCCAGTACAGTGCTGACTGCTGAAACGTGGCTTTTACTGGCCACCTCGCCACTACAGTGCGGAGCACTAATGTCCGCTAGTTTGTCTGCCCGTCTTGGCACTTCAGAACTGGCCGCTGATACAAGGCAGCACTGTCTGCACACGTAAGCACTGCAGTATTGACTGCTGATGTGAGGTTGGTCTGTGTTCTTCAAATTACTATCGCAGAAATACCAACTGACATAAGTCTTCTGTCCACATAGTAACTCTCTGCGAATCACGATATAAATCTGAATCCGTACAGAATGGCCATTCATCTGATATAGGTGTGTTTAAATTTAGTGTATGTTTATGTGAAACACGCACACACTCACATCCCTCTGGGGATCAATTACGTCACATCTCATATTTCTTTGCAGGCTAAGTATCATTACATAGAATGTGAATTTTACAAAAACCCGATATAAAGAAAATACAAAGATTTCAATGTGGGGTTATAGCTCAGTTACAATGCAGGAACAGCCACATTACAATAGTCCTCTTTGCTCGGTGTTAGTCAGTGTTATTTAATATGTGGAGTAGCATTAACTTGAGTAACCAGAATTTAGGTATTACTGAACTCCGGGGCAAAAAATGCTTAACTCTGTGCTATTTATGTTTGGCCCATTTCTTTGCCCAGGAGGGTAATCAGATGCATACAGCAGATGTTAATGTACTCCACTCACTGAGAAGCATTATCTGTGAATGACTATATTGTTAATGTCTGTATTGTTATATCAGCAAAAAAAACAAGGTGAATCCTTTGTGTTTTGATTGCGGAGACCATCTTACTGTGACACCATTGTCACATGGACAAACCACCCCACCCCCCCCATCCCACACCACC
>JAAGVU020000129.1:822664-850867 GCA_011763525.2 Mormyrus iriodes
TCAGTGCTGGTCAAAGGGCAGGTGACGACGAAGTACTACCGCTTTCTGGCCAAGCAGGGCGGCTGGGTCTGGGTGCAGAGCTACGCCACCATCGTGCACAACAGTCGCTCTTCCAGGCCCCACTGTATAGTCAGTGTCAACTACGTGCTGACGTGAGTCCCGCCCCCCGCCCCCCCCCTCCCCGTCTTCTGTCTCTTCTGGAGGAACACAGACAAAATTAGTAGCGTCGCACTACTTGTTAACGAATTTTGTGTCATGTTGCATATATAAATCAGGAAGGGAGGCGTTGTGCGTGACGGCGGAGTGCCGTGAGGCAGATGTGAGGATGAGAGGAGCCAGCCGGCTGCCCTTAGCTAGCGGGCCCTGGACCCCCTGCTGCCCCTGCCACTTGGTCTCTCTGTTCCACTCCCTCACTTTGCAGCCTGTCTCATCGTGCAAAACCCTTTGTGCTTCTCGCGCTATAAAACAGTCCTCAAAATATGTGGGCAGTTATTTGCAAGAAACTGCATCTTTATTGTGATTTGCTACATTTATTTCAGATGTTTCATATATATATATATCTATAATGGGCAGAAAGTAACCCCACAACCCTGTACTGGATAATTATGAAATGATGGATGGATGGGTGGATGGGTGGATGGATGTTTTGAAACATTTCCTCACAACACAGTAAAAGGAAAAAAGAACATAGCAATATTCACAATCTGACCCTTTTCACATTTCATGTATATGTACTCTTAGTTCAGTAATCATATATGACGGCTCATCTTGTCATTAAGAATGAAGTGTTTACAGCACATGTCTGGGAACAGAATTTGCTATAGTGTTTCTTATACAATTTTAGAATGTTTTTTTCGCAAAAACCTTACATTTTATTGCAGGGAATTTTAAAGCGTTTTTAACAAAGAGGATGGGCAGCGGCGCCAGTCTGTTTTCAAAATGCCGTTTTCCTTAGAACCTCCTGTTTCGGACACTGGAGCGCTAGGTAGTGACTGACTGGGGTCACGACAAAGGCCAGAAAACGGGCGAAGAAATGTCGCTTCTCGTCTCATCGCTCAAAGCTGCTTGTGGAAATGGGCACCAGGCCACTTTGTGAATGCGCAGAGAAATGCTTCAGCTTGGCTTTTTACAGTCAAAATATCACTAGTTTGCACAACTGTGTGTGTGCAGTAGAGTTGTCAAAATTGCCTCTGTGGACTCACCCCCATTGCCGTCAGTGCTATAATTATGATATGCAGTATTGCTACAGATGTGCAACTTGTGGATAAATGGACAGGGCTCATAAAACTGCCCATTAAATAGGAGAGATTGGTGCTCATGTTGCAATTAGCCCAGGGGTAATCATGCCATATGTGGCAAATACAAAATATGGCGGCCATGTCCATAAAAAGCGTGTTTATGGCTTTTAATTGATAGGTTATAAACATAATGAGACACATGGCAGCCTCATCACGGCCTGGACAGCCATTCCAGAATGTGGCAAAGGATTTTTCCCCTTACTTGGTACTTTATGTTTTACTTAAGCGGCTGACAATACTGTGTGTCGAGACCCGCTGAATGCGGCCAAGCATAAGACAACTGGGGGAACTAGAGAGACAATCAGTTAGATGTGGCACTAATGTGGTTTTTTTTAAGTCTTTTAGTTTAGGAATTGATGTGCTGCCTAAACATCTTTAGAATTTCTGCACTTCTGATTGGCAGGAGCTTGTTCCCCTCTGGTCTTGTTAGATATGGATTATTCTTTCTTATTCCGGGTCGGGCACCCGGGACAGGGATTAGGCTGCAGCATTACAGCACACCCCACATCCGACTGGGGGTGTGTCGAAACCCGGGCCAGCTGCTGGCACAGTGGGTCCAAAACATATGTTTACATTTCATGGCTGGACCAGCGAGGATTCTGAGCAACCATTGTCAGCCAAGAATGTAATTCTCTTCGTGCTAATTTTAGTAAGAACTTCGTTTCAATAACTTTTTTTTGCATTTGTACAAAAGAGTTGAAGGCCTTTCCTTGCAGCATTTTCACCTTCCTGTGTGCTCTGTATTCAGTAGGCTTAATACTACTGTCAAGCCTGTATGCGTGTATGTATTTATTTTTTAAAAACTTGGGTTTTTTTTTTTTGGTAAATCAGATATAAGCCAGCAAAGCTGTGCGAGTGACTGCGTGTCATCGCATCTGTGAGAATCAGGCAGGAAGCGAAAAGCACCCCTAGGTGAATATGTCTACTCGATAGCATTGTCAGGATTGGAAGGGCAGCTGCAGGTTACGGTGTCTGGCTCCCGCTGCGGCCTTTATCACGGCCCACACCGGCTAAGGGGGGGCCCGCGTCTGTGTACACAGTCATCGGCGCGCCCAGGCGCCCAGGCCCCACGTTTGATTCACGCCTGAGGCTTATCAGAGCTAACAAACCCTGTGTATGGACGGGCTAGAAGCATTTCAGCTGGGGCCGTTAGTCTGACATACCTTCCTCGATTTGGGGGGGGGGGGGTGTTCGAATTAAATCGGAACTCGACACATCTGCGTTTGTCGTAGGCTCTGTTTCTTCTCCCCCACAATTGATTCATCACGGGCAGTAAAATCTATATGCTGTTTTACTGGAAATCAATTCTCTCCTCCTTGTGCTGCATACAGGATTTGCTTGTGAGGCTCAGTTTGGCGAACACAGGCCTTAATCTCACAGCCTATTTGGAGGGACGGCCTCCCTTCTGGCGTCAGCTTAGTGGAGCTTTGCACAATCCAGGAAGAGCTAGAAGCAGCCTAGTCTAAGTCAGCAACAGGCAAGGTGGCTCTTCCGCTTTGTCTGTCACGCCGCTTAAAAAAGGTAACAGTGCCTTACTGGCATGGCAAGCGTGTGTGTGTGTGTATGTGTGTGTGTGGTCCAGGTATACCTTACATTGTGGGGACCAAACCTTCCCACAGTGTGATAAAAACCTGTTATTTTGATATTGTGGGGACCATTTTTTTCGGTCCCCACAAGGGGGAAATTCAATTTTATAAAAACTAGGGTTTTGTCCATAGAAACGAATAGACGGTCCCCACAAAGATATGAGCGCAGGCCTGTGTGTGTGTGTGTGTGTGTGTGTGTGTGTGTGTGTGTGTGTGTGTGTGTGTGTGTGTGTGTGTGTGTGTGTGTGTGAGAAATATATTTTTCCCCAAAGTACAGAAAAATATATCTATACATGCAGTTCACACACATAGAGACACACACACACACACACACACACAACCCAGAAATGCAGAAATGCATGTAAGCAGGCAAATACTTCACCGTTCGGTGAAGGGGCATTTCTAACAGGTCTGTGCCCTGTAGTGGACTGGCACGCCACCCCCTGCTTTGCATAGAATATATAGCATATATCCATGTTAAGCGTAATGAAAGCCTGCTCTAATAGAAAACAGTGCTTATGTAACAGTTTGATCACAAGAAGATTAAAAAATTTAAAACTCAGCTCTGGCACAAAATATTCAATACTTTGCACCGAATGATGTTCTGTAATACATCAAAAAAACAACAGATATCTTCAGGGATCCTTAACAGTTATTGCTTGGACAAAATATAATTTTTGTATGAACTGCTTGTTTGAGTTCGAAAGCTTCCGACTTGACCTGAGGTCTGAACATTGCAGTGATTAGTCAAGATTAAACTGCTGTTTACTCATGTGGTTCTCTTTAGAATGGTTTATTGTGATGCTGGAATGGTTATGGTATCAAAAGGGACATTCCAGTACGATAGCTTTGAGATTTTATGGCAGCATCATGTTGCTGAAAGACGTGCTTAGTGATGTTCACTTGCATTAGTCCAACAACAGGCCATTTGACTCTGAACCTCTTTGTCATAAAGGCTGCAGTGGAAACATGGCAGGTTCTGCTGTATTTTTGTGTTATGTATGTCTCCTTACTCACTTAACTTTACTAAGACAATTGCTCCACGACCACGCTTCCCTGGTAATCCCCTTGCCTTCGCCGTGGTCTTACCCGATACTCTGATACTGTGTTCACAGACTGCACCTCAGAGGAACACTTGTTTAATATATCAGAATATCCTAAAAAATCATTGTAATATTGAGCTAGAATTATCTTTAACTTTATGTTTGTAGATGTGCGCAGTTGTTTTTTGGTTTGTATCCGTGTGTTTTTATGCCATACTATTTCATATAACACAAATATATTGATCTTTGCATGGCACCGCTTATGTTTAGTCCTTCTGGGCAGTAGTGAAGTGTTAATCAGTTGCACCAAGTCTTAGTTTTTGATAAAAATTTATATTGATTTTTATACTAATAATTACAATAATAACTAAGTTTTTCTCCTACAGCTGTACAATTTTATAATATAATTTTTAAATCATCTATATCCAGAGTTTTTCTGAGTCCTACTGTCCACAAATAAACTTACATTTAAAATGGACAGTAATAATAATTGAATTGCCTAGTCAGCAGTTTTTGCTCGACAGTATCTCCATGGAGTAGAGTTGTAGGTTCGAATGGGATGTCCTGAACAGCTCCTCCATCTGGCATTGGGATGTAAATGCAGGCGAAAGACAGGCCAGCCCGCCTGAGCCATGAGCCTTTCATGCTTGTGGTACAGCTGGTGTTACATGGCGAAAGCAGATAGGCTTTTTTAACGGCTGTACTGCTGCAGTGATTTATTATTAGTCAGATTATTATCATATGTTAATGAATTATGTTTTGATTATTTGTGAAATTGCATTGTCCCTGTTTGCGTACACATACAGGGATACAGAATACAAAGGCCTGCAACTGTCACTTGACCAGGTGGCATCCGGGAAAGCTGCTCTTTACACCAGCACCGCCACCGCCGTCACGGAGAGCCGCAAGGGGGGGAAGACTCGCCTGGCCCGGGCCAAGACCAAGGCTCGGCTGTCCCCCTACCCGCAGGTGGGCCCCAGGCAGCTCCGCAGTGCACATTCTCCTCACTTGCGTCCTCCTGGTTCCCTTGTGTAAGGGGCATGTGCGCTGACCGTCACCATGTGCATCGCTGTCCTCGCAGTACGCAGGTTTCCACACGGAGCGCTCAGAATCGGACCAGGACAGCCCATGGGGGGGGAGCCCGCTGACGGACTCAGCCTCCCCGCAGCTGCTGGAGCACAGCGAGGGCCCCGACTTGTCCTGTGCTTTCCGGCAGCCCCTGGAGCCTGGGGCGCTCTGCTATGGCTTGTCGTTCCACGAGGATCCCCACGGCCATGGCCAGCCGTGTGAGCACGCCCGCTGTGAGGCCGGCCGCTACTTCCTGGGCACGCCGCAGCCCGGGCGGGACAACTGGTGGACGTCGCCACGCTCCGCGCTGCCTGTGGCCAAGGCGTCCCCGGAGAATGGCGAGGGATTCAACAGCAGCATGCCACACATCGCCTCCATCCAGAGCTTTCATGGTGAGTCCTGGAAGCGAGGGCGGCTTTCCGTGAGACTGATGGCGTTTTTCCACTGCCACTAGGAACCGGGCCATAACTTAGCTGTATCCGAACCATACCCCAGTCATACCCAAACTGTACCCGAGCCGGACCCGAACTAGACTCGAACTGGACCCGAGCCGGACCTGAGCTGGATTCGAGCTGGACCCAAACCGTACCTGAGCCGGACCCGAGCTGAACTTGAGCCGGACCCGAGCTGGACTCGAGCCGTACCCGAATCGTACCCGCGCTGACATGGCCCCGCTTACTAGTAGGGTCAAAAGCATGACTAAACCGAGCTGGTTGCATCACCACCATCTGATTGGTCGAATTACATGGAGATACTGGTGCTCTGCTCGTGGATTATCTGAAGGGGAAAATGGCATATTCTACATATCATTCATTATCAGTAGTATCGCGCATCACGATGTATCACTGCATTCCCAAAAACTCGGAACCTGAAAATTTCCAAACTCCTACTTAAAAAAGTACAATAGAACAGCTGAACGGAATGGATCATTAATACCAATTGAGCAGGCGGATGCTAATTCTGCTAGCGTTTGACGCTAACATAAGACAGCGATTCTCACAGACTTGTTGGCAGAAATTAGCACACAGTAAATCATGATGCACACTGTGTGACCGGTAAAAAAGTCTCCCTTTGGTTTTACGTCACTGTCGCTCTCCAAACCCGGCAACGCCTGTGCCGAGCCGACCGTTCCGCAGCGGGAAGCCGAAGCGAGCCGGAACCGCGCTGGAACTGGCCCCTCTTTGCGGTGCGGCTCAGCTCCTTCATGCCAGTGGGAAAGCGCCATCATTGTCTGCATAGTGCAGCATTATTTTAAATATATAAGTGCATTAATGATTTTGTTGCTTTTTGCATTTGTTATTGGTGGAGGAAACACTTCGCTCCTCATAACTGGGTCGGTCTCCATAACTCATCTGAAGACTCAAATTTTGCAACTTCATGGTCTAAGCTGTCAATTTTGTCTCTGTGGTAGTTAATCAATTTTATTATATAACCGTTTATTTCTGTAATAAACAAAAGGACATTAACAAATCCATTGCAAGAGTTATGGAGATGAGAAAACATTTTATGCAGCTTATTTTTTTTTTTTTAAACTTTATTGTAAAACCATTACCGTAATGTGATTGTCGGCTACCTGTTTGGGGAAAATGTTTTTAAAAATCATTAAATCAGAGCAACAGATCTTCATTTTAAGATTTGTTCATGTTAAGGTGATGGAGGCTGGTCAGCAGAAACAGCAAGCACGGCATTGCCTTCTAACATTAAATTTTTTTTTCTGAAAAATTCTCAAGTTTGTGAGAATGATCCATTTGCCCATCCCCTCCACAGTTAGAGGACACTGGGACGAGGACAGTGTTGTCAGTTCACCGGACGGGGGCTCGGCCAGCGACTCAGGGGACCGCTTCCGCACCGAGGCCTACCGCGGCAGCCCGCCGGAGCCCAGCAAGATGGAGACGCTGATACGCGCGACGCAGCAAATGATCAAGGAGGAGGAGAGCCGGCTGCAGCACCGCAAGGCCGCCACGGCTAATGGCCTGGCCAAGGCCCACGTGTCCTGCTTCCCAGCCGACTTCCCCCCTGGCGCTGTGGTATACCGGAGCGCCGGCACCAGCCTGGCCTGCGAGCGGCTGCAGCATCGCGACGGCAAGCCGACCAGCCCGCCGGTCGGCCGTGAACTTGGTGCCAGCCCCGCCCCCCTGTCACGCATGGGCAGCCCTGCCTCCGAAAGGCTCTCCAAGCCCGGGGACTTCCTACCTGCGGAGCTGTCGCCGTCCTGTTACCCCACGGCCCACCCCAGGCAGTACCTGGACAGGCACGCAGCCTACTCATTGACAGGCTACGCCCTGGACCACCTGTATGATGGCGAGGCCCTCCGCGGGTACTCCTTAGGCTGTGCGGGCGCCCATTACGACGTGGCATCTCACCTGCGCATGCCAGCTGACCCCTCACCAGGCCACAAGGGCACGTCAGTCATCATCACTAACGGGAGCTGACACTAAGGCACCGAGCGCCATCCCTAGAACTCTCTGTCCCATCCATTGTCCTCCAGCCCCCTAAAAAATGCTCTTCTAAACTTTTTTAGCATCTTTTCCCATCCTCTCTGCATCTGGCTAATGGCTCTTCTGTCCTGCACTAAAATGAGTCAAGATTTAGAACCAGAGGGCGTGCAGAATACAGACAAATTTCGTTTGGATCCATGTTTGCGGTGTCCTGGGCATCTTTTAGCAAGAATTATGAAACCTGGGTAATTTTTTGTGCCTCCTTCCTGAGTCAAAGATTACCCCAAGCCGGTGTCCTCCCAGGGGCCACATCCATATGCAGATACAAACGCGGTTTCATCTGAATACTGTGGGGATGAATTGCCAGCACATACGGGGCACAAGCGCAAATGACACTACGTGGATGAGACAGTCGCTGCCGTAGAAATATTTTAATGGCATCATTTGAGAGGCTGCAAGTAAACCGTGAAATTTTGTTTTATCCACTGGTTTTGCACCTATAAGGGAGCGGAAGGGAAGATGACTGGGAAGGTGCTGAGTTTCCTGTCCAGGTTTCTGAACGTGAACGTCGGATGGGGGGTGGGGCTGTAGCCTGGGCGGGGCTTGCAGCTGAGATAGAAATGGATGCAGAAATGAAGGTAGAGCTAGAGTTGGAGCAGAGACGGGTTCAACTGCAGCTGAGGGGATGGGTGGGCGTCTCCGAACCTTCATGCTGGCGTTCATGCGGCCTCCTTGGCTGAGCCGCGCCTCCAGCAGATACATCAGGCTATTAGCCAGTCTGTTGCATCTACCCTCACGAGTTAAAAAAAATTTATATTTAAATGTAGAAGGCTGGTTTGGCTGCCATTGTTCTCAGACTTTGTAAAGTGGTGACTTTCCTTTAGACTTATTTATAATGTAAATATGTTCAGGTTTGAAGTTACAAGTGCAAAAAATGTATTTATTATGTGAATGAAAAATGTTTTCTTTCAGTTTTCAAATATAGTTGCAATCAAACAATTTCTGCTTTCTTTTGTGTCTTTGTAGAAGAAAACAACCTTATTTTGTCTTATTCCAAAAGTCATTTGTATTGTTTAGAAGCTATATCATGCAAGAATGAACATAATCTAGAATTTATGATTTATTTAATGTATCCTATTTAATTTGAAAAGCAGGCATGAAAGCAGAGAATGCTTAGCTCCGACATTTGCAAGAACTGCCAAAATTTCAAAGTGTATTGAATGTTTATTATGGAAAAGCATTAGAACTAGTCAAAATAGTTGCCTATGTACATGAGGTGTGATCAGTTGGTTGATTTGGGATTTAGGCTATTTGTATTTTTTCACCTGAGGCATAATATAATACATCTTGCTTAGAATAAACCCGAAATTTATTTGTGGTGCCTTGCTGTCAGCTGTAAAAAAATTTTTATGACATCATTTGTCGGTCAGGTTTAAGATTTGGTAACAAAGGCCTCAGAACAGCCAAAAAAATAAAGACCCCCTAATCCTCAAACGCTGTCAGTGCTGGAAATGTCACCATTTTTTACACATCAGTTTAAACAGCTCAATTCGTAATCTTACATTATATATGTGTGTCTAATAAAAGAACAGATGAAAATCGATCGTTCGGGTCACTGAGGTCAGCGGACTCGGGAGGCCTGTCAGAAACCACCAGCAGCATCGAGAAAGTCCTGCTGGTTGCTTTGCTGGTTCCAGCAGCCTGCCTGCTCCCCTCTGCTGGCCACAATGCTCTCCCATCGCCACCTCTGCTCTTTTTGGCATTTCTAATGAAAATACATTGGAATTATGCAGACAGAAATGTTTTTTTAATCCTTTATAGTGATGCAAATAAATTCAAAACCGCTTTAACTTAAAAGCACCTATTTAACAACATATTTGTGGTTTTCCCGGCCTTACATGCATATTCCATATATGCACATATATATCCTTGAGTTCCGTGCTAGTCATACATTGCAGTGCCAGAGTGGAGCAGCCATCTTGAATCGGCCTTTAGCTCTGGAATCGATTCGTACAGTCTGGCTTGGTTTGTGAGGCCCGGCCACTGCAGTGATATGTTGGAAAGAAGCTAGCGACACTGGCTAATCTTGTCAGGTGATACGATGCGGTAAAGGCAGGTTACATGCGATTGACAGGGTCATCTTGGTGGTGATATTCAGTGCCAAACAAGTGTGTGTTTGATAGCCAGGTAGTTCCTAATTTGTTTAGTGTGAGGAACCTGTCAATATGTCAAGCGTGAGTTCATAGAGGGAACAATTGTACAGTTCATAGGATAAGAGGGCCTGCAGGCCAACCCGCAACCATGATTGCCTGGCACTGAGCTCTTCAGCTGCTGCCCACTGGTCACGATCACGTCTCCAGCCAGCAGACTCAGACGGGGGGCGGGGGGGGCGGGTAGCTGCCTCCAGCCAAATCGCAGTGGAGCCGCGCTGGCTGCCTCCAGAGACATCGAGGCAGCCGAAACAGCAGAGTGGGATAGCGTGGGGGCCTGGCGACGGGAATGTGCCGCTAATGTGGGTGTGGCAGAGGGCATCTTATACTTAGTATCTGTATCAACAACTCCAGTGTCTTCCCTCTGCAGCACCGTGTGGACAGCAGGCTGAATGCACTGCTAGGCAGGAATGATTTATGGTGATTACAAGGAAATTACAACTATTTCTCAGATATAACAGTAGCCTGTCTGAGCGAGAAGGATTAAGCACAAAAAAAGTTAAGAGACTTGACCATTAGTTGAAAAATTAGTGAGTTTGAAGAATTTGTAAAAATAGTCAGCATTTTTGGCCTTCGGCCCCGTACAAAAGAAAATGAAGAGAATAGGGCTTTTTTCACAGAGGTGGATGCTAAGACAGTCCTGGTGGCCGACTCCGCGCTTCCTGTGCTCGGACATTCCGCTGCTCTGGCAGGAGCTTGCCGGGACTCTCGCGCGCCGCACTATGAGGTGACGACGCATTTCCGGTCCTGGGAACACCCCCGCGGGACGATCCCTCGGCCCGGACTTCAGACTGGAGCTGAACCTGTTCTTAAATCCCAGCCCTCTGCTTTGCTGTCTCCATCACTCCCTCTTATGTCCCGACGCAGATCTCAAGCATTTCACTTCATGATACAATAGGAGATAAGAGAAATTCACCAAATAGAGAGGAATTACAATTCTGACTAAATCAGATGCTAGCCTTTCGTTTCTTCATCCCAGTAACATATATGATATAGTTCGTTAATATGGCGGCCGCTAAGTCTCCTTACTCCGCCAGTAAGCCCTAATGTATTGTGGCGCCTGGCAGACCGAGGCATCGTGGAGCCAATGAAAGACCAGAGGAGCCGCTTTCCCACGAAGGTACTGTTTCATAACAAAGCCTTAAGAGGGCTGTACAACAAGCAACACTAATACAGATAACACAGGGCAGGGGAGGTTACACACTAGGCGGGAAGGCTCACACACGGAAGGGTAATTATACAGCACTAGAGCACATCAGGATCACGCATGACACAGGTAATGGTACACGTGACAGTCGGGAGCACACTAACAAATACGTACAAGGGCTACTTACAGGACATATGTAGGGCTATATACAAGGCTCGCGAGCATGACAGCATATTCAAATCCCGCCAGCGCTACATTATCATCTCTGCAGAGTTTCTGTGATCTCTGTGCGGTTCCTCTGTTCTCGTTCTCTCAACCTGCCTTATGGATTCCCACAATACCGTCGGGAGGTTTTAACTGAACCGTACAGCGCTCCCACCAGTCGCCCTCGCTCCATGACACGATCATCTCCACTTACCTTCCAGACAAGATTAATTAAATTCTAACAACTAAACATGAACAATGACCTAATATGAATATTGTATCAAAATTCTTTTAGATTACAGTATCAGAGATGCTGTTTCCCAACACACAGAACAAGAACATTTAGGCTGTCATTTATATTTGTAAATTGCATTCAGAGTTTGTAAGGGCACACACGATTGTATCCATATGTATAAAAGCCGTCTGGCAGGGAACTGAGATGCTGGGGATCAGTGCAGCAGCAGCCCAGACACAGGCAGCCTGTTTGTGCTTGTGTCTTGACAAGGAACTCTAACAGCTTGATTGATTTCAGTTCTCAAGACCAAAGCCTTGCATATGTATGTGTGAATTACCCGCTGCCCCGAGGACAGTGCTTTCAATTGTGTGACCTGTCATATGGTAACATGGCAAAGACCTGCATAACCTTTTTAATCAAATAAGTTAGTTGGTGCTGGTTGCTTTTTTCCCTTTGCAGTATTCCTGATGTTATTCATGCAAAATTAGCATGTGTCACGCAGATATACCTTAGAAAACAAAGGTACCGCTCAGGGTAATTCAGGTTACTAGTCTGTCTAACATCTGTCATAGCTGTTACAAAAATGCACAGCGCTAGTGATGCTTTTACAAACCTGCTGTAGGAACAACGGAGGCCATCTGACAACAATTTGTAGAAAATGAGGTGGAAAAAGGTATTAGGGATTATGATGCTGTCTTGCTCCAGTGCCAGCTTTCACTGGGATGACTGTGTGTGGAATTGGCTCTTCTGTATGCGGGAGTTTTGATTGGCTTTGACATGTTTAAGATGATATCTGATTGGCTCTGACACGTCTCCCTGCGCTGGTTCCAGGTTAGTGAATTCTGATGGGTGTGGCTCTGCGCTAGTCTTGTTACGGGGGTGCTGACCCATGCCGAGTGGAAGATTTGTCTCCAGAAATTTCTGCCAGAAAAGGAATGTTGTCAGTGTTTGTTTTTTCCACTGAGGTTGGCACCTTATCTGGTCTTTCTCAGCGGTTGCCGTTTCACGTTGGCCCTACTCTATTCTTCAGTAAGGAACCCTCACCACTGAAACATCTTTATCCAGAAGTGAGATCAGTTTAATGCTCTGATGTTCTTCCAGGCGGGTTATGGGTGACAATGACTGTACTTCAGGTGCCATTTTCCATGTTTAAAAGGCTTGGGGGGGGGGGGTTTCAGTTGTGTTGCATCAAAGAGAGTGAGCAAGAAGTTGAAAATATTTTAGGGGGATCTGGGCTTGGGGGGGGTATTTCTACTTTTTCCATACCTCTTCATGTTGTCTTTGATTGACTGCTATTTTGGAATAAAGGTTGTGCAAATGCACATGTGGCAAATTAGGTCTCGCACAAGAATCTCTTTTTCCCCCCAGTACAGTCAGTGAAGCAGGCCTTGGTGTCGCCCTAAGGTTTGGCAGCTGTATTTGCGTCCTCGTTCAGCGTTTCTGCTTCAGCGTAAACTGCTGCAGGAGCCCCCCATGTGTGACCTACCTGTAATGGCATCCTGCTGTGATGTAATCATTAACAGGACCGGCGCTTAGCGGTGCAGAATAGCTCTGTAAGGTTTCCAGACTCTCAAAATGAAATGGGGCCTCCTTTGTTTCTGAGGCCAGAGCAAACTGTACATTTCAGCGGCTGCTGCCGATGGCACATTAAGCGTTTCACAGGCTGGGGACCACAGACACACATATGCTGAAGTCAGATGGCTCCCATAGTCGCTGATCCTGCTATAGCGTGAAGTGCGGGGGGGGGGGGTCGCCCGGCATATGCTTTTCTTGGGTACGCGGCCCCGAGGACACGATGGCAGCACCCTTGTGCTGTATGATTGGCTCGGGTTCAGTTGGAAGCTAGCAGCATTGCCGCTGTCTGTTTCACAGGCGCTGTCTTCATGAGATTTGTTCTTAATTGCTCTTCAGCTGGAATGTTTCCCTCACACCTGCTCTTAACAAGCGGGATGAATTAAACACGTTTTTAACAGTTTTAACATGTTTTGCTGTCACAATGTGTTGAAGTATGTTATAGTACATTTTGCAGTGTTTCTATAAGTATTTTCATGGTCTTCATGTAGTTGTACTGCTACACACAGAGTAAAATGTCTAATCTGATGTAATAATGTAATTAGTTGTGTCTACTCTTTCCTGCTGGGTAGTGTGGTGTCCCAGTGAGTAATGCGCAATCTTCACAGCCAGGTTTGGGGGTTTGGGTCCTACCTACCCTCTGTGTGTGTAGCGTTTGGGTCCTACCATCTCTCTGTCTGTAGGGTTTGGGTCCTACCTCCCCTCTATGTGTGTAAGATTTGGGTCCTACCTCCCCTCTGTGTGTTTAAGGTTTGGGTCCTACCTCCCCTCTGTGTGTAGGCTTTGGATCCTACCTCCCTTCTGTGTGTAGGCTTTGGGTCCTACCTCCTCTCTGTGTGTGTAGCGTTTGGGTCCTACCATCCCTCTGTCTGTAGGGTTTGGGTCCTACCTCCTCTCTGTGTGTGTAGCATTTGGGTCCTACCTCCCCTCTGTCTGTAGGGTTTGGGTCCTACCTACCCTCTGTGTGTGTAGGGTTTAGGTCCTACCTTCCCTCTGTCTGTAGGGTTTGGGTCCTACCTACCCTCTTTGTGTAGGGTTTGGGTCCTACCTCCCCTCTGTGTGTGTAGGGTTTGGGTCCTACCTCCCCTCTGTCTGTAGGGTTTGGGTCCTACCTCCCCTTTGTGTGTGGGGTTTGGGTCCTACCTCCCCTCTGTGTGTAGGGTTTGGGTCCTACCTCCCCTCTGTGTGTGGGGTTTGGGTCCTACCTCCCCTCTGTCTGTAGGGTTTGGGTCCTACCTCCCCTCTGTGTGTGTAGGGTTTGGGTCCTACCTCCCCTCTGTCTGTAGGGTTTGGGTCCTACCTCCCCTCTGTGTGTGTAAGGTTTGGGTCCTACCTCCCCTCTGTGTGTAAGGTTAGGGTCCTACCTCCCCTCTGTGTTTGTAAGGTTTGGGCCCTACCTCCCCTCTGTGTGTGTAGGGTTTGGGTCCTACCTCCCCTCTGTCTGTAGGGTTTGGGTCCTACCTCCCCTCTGTGTGTGTAAGGTTTGGGTCCTACCTCCCCTCTGTGTGTAAGGTTAGGGTCCTACCTCCCCTCTGTGTTTGTAAGGTTTGGGCCCTACCTCCCCTCTGTGTTGTGGGGGATTTTCAGCTTTTCCCCGTATCCTGCAATGGTCTAAGTACTGGAATTCCACGCTGCCTGCACTCCTGTGTTTAGCCCTTTTCTGTCTGGGATTGGATACCAAGTCACCCTGATGGGTGGCTACTTTTTAATGGCTAAATCGTATATTTTGTTAATAGTTTGAATTATTCTGATGTGACACTAACAAAAAAGTTCTTATTTAATGTCGTTAAAAAAATCAGTTTCAACTAAATGAAACTGAATAAGTGCCTTAATAAGACCCGATATGCGTCGCCTCTCATCATATTTATTGCAGGAGTTTTTGTTCCTATTCAGTTTTGCTCTCTAACTTTTCGGCCGCTTTGGTCTAAACGTTTTTTCTTGGTAAATATAAATGTATTTTCAATTAAAAATACCAAAAACGCTTTGATTGACTTTTCTAAATTAAGTGTAAAAAGCATTTTCTAAAGTAAAAATTACTTGGATGGCTCCTGCAGCTAGGATAAGCCTGTCCTGGAAAACGCGTCGTCTCAATGAAACACGTAAACGTTCTTTCAAAATGTCCTTCCATGAGAATTGCCAAAATGATGTTTTTTATATATAATTATTCAGATCTTCTGTTGAATGTCATTTACAGTTAGGTCCATAAATATTTGGACGGTGACAGATTTCATGATTTTGGTTCAGTGCCTCACCACGATGAATTCGAAATGAAACAATTGAGATGCAGTTGAAGTGCAGACTTTTGGCTTTAATTCAATGGGCTGAACAAAAATATTGTATAAAAATGTTTTTATACACAATCCCCTCAATTCAGTGGCTGAAATGTAATTGGACAAATTAATATAAGTGAAAATAATATGTTCATTTTTAATACTTTGTTGAAAATCCTTTGCGGGCAATGACTGCCTGAAGTCTTGCACCCATGGGCATCACCAGACGCTGGGTTCCCTCCTTTGTAATGCTTTGCCAGGCCTTTACTGCAGCGGCTTTGTGGGTCTTTCTGTCTGAAGTTTAGTCTTCAGCAAGTGAAATGCGTGTTCGATTGGGTTAAGATCAAGAGACTGACTAGGCAACTGGAAAATATCCCATTTCTTTGCTTTCAGCATCACACCTGGAATAATCTCCAGACCTTTTATCTGCTTAATTGATGATGAAATAATGAAGGATTTGTCCACACCTGTCCATGAGATATCTTATAAGTCAATTTTCCAATTACTTTTAGTCCCTTTATAAAGAGGCTGGTACATATTAAACAGCCGTAATCCCTAAACCATTCCTTGGATATAACTGAAATTTGAATGTTTCAGTAAACAGGTAAAATAGCATAACTTGTGTCAGTGTCCAGATATATATGGACCTAACTGTATGTTAAATAAACACAGGGCAGTGGTGTAACAACAAAGCATTTCAATACTGAGTATTGCTACCTTTGAACAAAATACCAATTCCACATAACTTTAAAGTTTAATGTTTATTGCTATCTGAAACATTTTATATTTTGCATGTGCGAGCTTTCACCAGCTGTCATTTTCTGTGGCTTCTCCATACAACATTGTTGCAACACAAGTGGCTTAATAGCAAAACAACAACTAGTCTTGAAGCTGTCGCACCACTTTATTGTGTAAAAATTAAATTGTGCCAAAAATTGTGCCAGACACATATATCTTTGCGTTTGCCCACGGCAGAATGCTGAATCGGGGTTGCCAGATGATGTCTCACAATGATGTTGCAATGCGATGCCTTTCCTCATTGAGATGTGAATCAGCTCTTCGTGTTGATCTCCTGAAGCAGACATGTGCCTTTTTGGTCTCGCTGCCAAGAGGCAGGCAGGCCATCAACGGGTGGCGTGGTCATTCCATTGACTCCTCGGAGAGACAGCAAGGCGCGGATGCAGATTGGCTAATCCTTTTACAGTTTACTGCCAGCTTTGAAACCAGCCAATTGTTGAAACCGGACCTGCCGGGAGGGGGGGGGGGGCAAGTAAACAGGTGAGGAGTGTGATGCTGTGTTCCCGAGGAATGCAGTGATGGAAAGAGGATGCAAATCGGGATGGTAGATGGTCTGGAACCACAGGGTGTGGTGATTAACCCTGCTGGAACCCAGAGTCCCTGCCTATGGCCCTTCATTTGGTTCCAGCCCAGTCATTAAGGGTGGTGTTGGGGTGTAGCTCTGCCATTGTTTGCTTTTTTTCAACACACTCCATCCTTCAAGCCATGTGCATTATGGAGACAGCTGCCCCTCCCCCACCCCGCAACTAAACAATATCCCAAAAGAACATGAAATGACATGAAATAACATGGTTTCACAGAAATGCATGCAGCACAAATCACCACCAACCACACTGGATTTAAAACGGAATTAAACATTTTAAACTGCATTAAATGAAATTCCCCATTACAGTTAAATGTTATGAAGGTGGTAAGGTTAAAGCTGAATGCAAATCAAGTTTAACTTCAATAGAAATTAACAGAAATTCTTAAAGAAGTTATCAGCAATTATATAATTTTGTTTAAGGGTAGTTCAGCCTCCCCCTCAGCATGTATCCTGAATCCAGGATGTTAACATGCTGTCTATGAACTCCCCTCACTGAAAAGTGTTCATTAGCAGTGTCTCGCTGAATGTAATAATGTCAAAAAATATTAAAAAATGTCCCAAATATCCAGAGAGTTTTTGACGAATTGTTTTTGATGAAAGCGCAATATGAAGTCACTGTGCTCAGTAATCGATTAATAAAATATTAATTAATATCAGTCACCCTGTTATGTTATTATATCTTGTGATGGTTACTGTTTACTGGGTACAAATGCTTGCTTGTCTTGTTCATGTGTTGTTCCGCTCTCTGCCAGTGAAAAGATCGTCTTGTCTAAAGTATTGATCCTCATTACTCAGCCGAAGCCGAACATATTAGTTTTTGGGATTATCCTGATCAAACTCTTGACTTAATATTCCTTGGCTTCAAACTGGTGTCTTGGTGCTGAAATGTCAGAAAATGCCACTGTGGGCGACGCTGTAGCATGAAACATTCATCGGGAAAAGGTTACATATGTAACCTCAAGTAAAAGCTATTTCAGGGCAAATAAAAGTGAAACCTGATTAATAGAAAATGATCACTTTTGGATCTGAGGCCCCTTATATTTGACAGTTCCACAAAGGCAAGGGGTGAAGGTGAATGATTAAACTTACATGATAATATTAATATTTATTAATAATAATATTTTTAATCCAATGAAAAGCTTTCAGCAAATAATACAGAAGAGCCCAATTTTATAATTGCTAAAGGTTAATCAAATATACACAATAACAAACATACTGTATACCAGCGGTTTATTGTGTGGTATATGCTGTCAGGTGAGGAACAGTTCTGGCTCATTATCGCATACTTGCAACTTCAAATTCACTAGAGTAAATATTATCTTTATTTAACAGTCGCAATACCTCCATACAGCAAAGGGCACTGTTAAAGGTTCACTGGTCAGATAATTCTGCAATAATTCCAAGGATGGCAAAATGTGATTTATTATTGCTACCAGCTTCATCTTTGATGCAGACAAAGGGTATTGCATCGCAAATGGTGCTGCCAAACATGGCTTTTGAAACCAACCAGTCTTTGGTTTCTCTGGACTTTCCTGTAGCTCATGGGATTAAAAGCCAAATGTCATTTTGGCATTTGGATCATATTTTCCTCATTAACTAGTTGGCTAGATTAAATTATCCAGAGATTAGTCTCTATTTCAGGCTTATATGTATGTTTAAGCAGAACACTTAATCCACAATGTTATATATTCTTACAGCAAAGCGGAAAGAACGTGACATCATCAGTCTCTGTCTTGGTTGGGTAATGACAATGTTTTGGCTGAGACCAGCGGGCCTTTTCATTGGCCAGGGTCACAGTTGCTTTAGAATGACCCCCCTTTTCTCATGCTTATTGTAACTTGTTAGGTTTGAAAGCCCCCTTCTGTAGAATCTCATGTTTATGATGTCATGCTTGATAAATGAACCCCCCCGCCCCCCGAACCTGGACACTGGGAGGCCTCGATGGCGGCCACTTGTGCTACGCCCGTGAATTCCTCAGCGACGCGGGTGCGAGTCTTAATGCCCCTTTACAACGCACATAATCCCCCTGTCCCCAATTTCACGCACGATTTATAAACAGCTTGTGCCAGGCGGTTATTTTCACAACCTTTTCTGACTAATATCCTGAAACCTAACCCTCCCCTCTCTTATCCCAGGGTGGGACTGCACGCTTTTTCCAGCCCACTCTTGTTATCATTTATTTGTGTCAGCGGAGTCTTGTTTAAGGTCAATGATAATCAAAGAAATACTTGATTGGGTCTGTGAATGCTGACTGTGGATCGCCACGTTTATGGGTGTGAAGGCATGCTGAATAATATTAGGCCAGTGCTGAAGCAAGAGTGAGAGATAGTACTGCACTAGTTATCTTACGTATGCCTTTATTAAATACGCTCCCTCACAAAGAGTATGTGATATGGATAATGATATTCACCTGTATGAAAATGTATACAAAGAAACACGGATAGAAATGTGTCTATATTAAAGTAGGATAATGAGGCCTGTGTGGGGTGGAATATGGGTTACGTAGCCTACTGCAGATATTAACGTTAAAACCTGCCGATTGCATGCAGACAGTTATTCATTAATCTTCATTATTAAGATGAACACAGCACTTCAGGTCACTGCATGCGAGGTCTAGAGGTTAAAGCTAGTTATTCAGCATCCCCCCCCCCATTAGGCTGTGATGGTCTGCAATTACCACAGTTATTTTTATCTGTACAGGTATCACCCCTACAACATATGAAGACAGTTTATATATGTGATTTCCCTTACTGTTTGTGAAATGACTGTATCTCTGATTTCCTGCAGTGTTTGTGAAGGCAGTCTATAATCTATAATTTCCCTACAATTTTTGACATTGGTCTGTATCTGTGATTTCTCCCTGTTGATTAAGGCAGTCTGTATCTGTGATTTCTCCCTGTTGATTAAGGCAGTCTGTATCTGTGATTTCTCCCTGTTTAGTAAAGCAGTCTGTATCTGTGATTTCTCCCTGTTTATTAAGGCAGTTTGTATCTGTTTTTCCCCCACTGTTTATGAAGGCAGTCTGTATCTGTGGTTTCTCCAGGCTCAGTAAGGCAGTCTGTATCTGTGATTTCTCAAGGTTCAGTAGGGCAGTCTGTATCTGTGATTTCTCAAGGTTCAGTAGGGCAGTCTGTATCTGTGATTTCTCCCTGTTGATTAAGGCAGTCTGTATCTGTGATTTCTCCCAGTTGATTAAGGCAGTTTGTATCTGTGTTTTTTCCCACTGTTTATGAAGGCAGTCCATGCCTCTTATTTATCCCTCTGTTTGTGATAGCACTCAGTGTTGAATTGCCACCCCCCAGCCCCCCATGAATGTGACAGCCCTGTGCTTTCAGCGGACACCTCTACATACCAACACGGTTCTCAGTGCCGCCGGCCTCTGTGAATCACCACTGCATCAAGTGAGAAGCGCACAATTAACGCACGCCAGACTGTGCTGCAGAGTCCTCGCATTAACAGTGTGTGCCCAAGTGACCAGGCCCTGCGTGGGCTTTCCAAAGAACCCAAGCAAGACAGGACAACATACCCTGCAGTCCACACTGACATGATTACCGAACAAAACACACACACAGACTGGAAGCTATAAAAATTATTTATCAGGGCCAATTGAGAGCTAATTAAGTTTCACACTACCTCTGTTCTTCTGTCCTTCTAGGCAAACGGTGCCCATTCTCTTCCCTCCGCTCAGCTGAAGTGGGCCTGCCATCCTCAGTTGTAGTGCTGTGCTTTTCAGAGGGCTAAATTGGGCAGAATGCTTCCACTGATGAGCAATTACAGAGGTAATATATATTTCATAAACTCATCTTCCCAAAAATCAGAGAAAATTACTATCACAAGAATGTCTTCTTTTGGAAAATCTGAAAGGGGACTATATGCTCCATAGAGAGTGAGAGCTCAATCAGAATTGAGACAGTTTCAAGTCAATGCACAATTTCTGGGTTTCTGTCTTTAAAATGAAATAATTTCTTAACAAGTGCATACAAAGGTCTTTGCCCTGTCTCCAATTGTATAATTCCCACTGTTTGCTTTCAGTATATATTATTTACTATGCTGTTTGAGTCAGATATGCATTTTTAGTTTCTATATCACAGTTATTTTACAGGCACGCATTTTCAAAATCAGTTGAATGTATTGATTAGCTGTTTTCGATCTTATTTCAGCCTGCTTACATTGATGTGGGAAGCACATTTCATTGCGTTGCCCAGCACACATGGAGCCCTTCACCCTCTGTACATCCTCCTGAAAAATTACAAAGGAACCTGCGTAAAAGAAGAGACCAATACATTACATATAAACTAATAATAAACACTTTGATGTCACGTTAATAACAGCTGGGCTCTCCTGCTTCTTTCATCCTCATTTCTTTGAAATTTGAATCGTCTAGTAAGTCGAGGCCTATATGCATCATTTCGAGTAACATATATAAATATATATGTTTATTACATTTCGACGAATATCTCAGTAATGAACAAACTAATATTGCTCTTGCATTCACACTCAAAAGTGAAAAGTATTATTCAATTGCACCATTTTTGTATACTTTAATTTGATAACCTGAAAAACACAGTACAGGTTAATCCCACGGGGCCTAAAACACGGAATGTAGACCAAATCAGCACGGGCTGGATATTTGGCCGCCCAGGTGAGTCTGTGATTGTCTGGCTTGTGGCAGACAGACGGTTCAGCTGCTCTGATCCTTCATGTCCGTCCATCCATTTCCATCTGTTGGGGAATGCTGGGAACACTGGCTAGGCCCTGCGCCTGCTTAAGCGTAAATGCATACTTATCTGTGGGTTGTGTGCCTCTGTGCTCCGGCCTTCTGTGCCGCTGTCTGTAATTCGCCGTCGTCCTTTGTGGACGTGCAGGCAGGGGGGTTAGGGTCCATCTGTCCCTCTATGCTGCCCCTGATCGCTGAGCTGGTAGAGCTGCACGTTTAAGGAGATAATGACAGACAAAGAGTGGCCATCTCTGCCGGATCCCTCCATTCAGAGCACCCAAGCTTCCCTCGAGTTCTTCACAAAGCCTCACAGCCTCCTTAGCTCACCCCCCACCAGCCAAACACATGCCCCCCATCAAAAAGCCACTATTCAGCATGCAACAGCTTGGCTGTGCCCTACCTGGCACTGGGGGTGCTTGTCTGGGTCCCTGTGTTTGACTCTTTAAGAAACAAATTGCCTTTTTGTGAAGTGGATTTAGAATGAATCAAACACGCCAGTTGGCCCTGCTTGTTCCTGGTTCCTGGTCATTTCATGGGTTTAATTATGGTCCAGAACATTTCGGATGGGTTACAGGTCGCATCATGCATTATTTATCAGGCATACAGGGTGACTGACATCTCATTTTCTGTGCATTACTACGTCTGAATGCTTTTGTTACACAAGTAAAACCACACCTAGAATCCAAACCCCAACTGCTGTTCTAGACCCTACACCGCTATGCACTTTCATCACTTGTTCGGTTCCCTAAACACTTATGCCCCCTGCTGGCCCCCAGGCATGTCAGCACTCTCATTTATAATCCAGTTGTGCCCCTCCTTATGGGTGTGTGATTCTGCAATTTTCGTGGGCTTGCGAAAATGTACAGCCTGCAGTATGTTCCAGTTTCTAAAAACTCATCTCGGTTGTGTACCTGTTCTGTGTCTAAATTTACTCTGTGTATGCAGCAAAGGGGTAGAGGACTGGTTGTGACTGGTGACCCTTGTCCTGAAGGAGAAAAAAAATGGCATGCCTTGGTGTGCTGAATTCCCTTTCTGATTTAAGCATATCCTTATCCTGAAATGTGGATTTTACTGAGCGGAAAGGTTGATCATCAATCCCTAGGCCCCTTCATTTGCAATGGAAACGATATGTTTCAGAGCCAGGCTCAAATGAAATGTGCAGCAGAGCACATACAGCTGCTCGCCATGGAAAAATGAATAGAACAAATCTTGACAGACAGCCTCACTCCCTTGGAAGATGAGAAGATGAAATATTTTGCCCGCAAATGCATGTGTCAAAAAGTCTGATCCTTTGTGAAATTAGATGGCTGTCGTCCCATCTGTCTCTGGATAGGTGTGTGAGTTTGAGGGAGACTTTCTTACCCTGCTTCAAGTATTCAAATTTCAGCTGCAATCTGATGACTTAAGAGAAAACCCTTTTCTTGTGGAAGTCAATCCACCGTCAGTGGAGGGAGAGTGGCGTAAAAGGAGGAGCTAACATGGCGTGGACATGAGGAGGCCCTGTGTTACTTTGTGGATTTTGTTGTGTTATTTGTATCTATCTGCTGAGACGATAAAAGCCTTGAGCCATGTTTTATGTTTGCTTGCTGAACCAATCGAAGCAATTTTCTGCATTTCTGCTCATTATCAAATGGGCATAAAATAGTTATTTTCTGAAAGTCCCTCATTAGTCACACATAATTAGCAGAATTCCCTACAGACAGGAACATCTGCTTATGCAATGACTATAAATTTTGTTTTTTAATTTGAAATGTTTGAGTTTTCCTTTGCGTTTTCCTCCAAAAATGTATAATTCTTCCCACATCCTGGAGGGCATCAGTGGTGCACGAAGACAGAGGATAACTGTTTGAACTGAAAAAAGCCAAACAGGAGAGTTGCAAGTCAATTAAAGCTCTTAGCAAAGGCATTCCAGATGTGGAAACCATCTGCTTGTCTTTCTTACAGTTTCAGAATTACGGGGCAGGGGGGTGGTGTGTGTGTGGGGGGGGGGGTGGCTGTTTACTCGGCGTCGGTTGTGCACCTCCCTCAACACAGCCCCTGCACCTTGCTTCCAGCTGTGTGTAAGTGGACGTGTGTATGATCTACATACACAGGCTAGCACACTCGCGCACACACACCCAGACGCACAGGAACATCTGTGTATATACACAATTACACTTCAATTTATGCGCTTTACAGATGCCTTTCTTCAAAGTCATTTACAGGTCAATGCAAATAACAGCACTCTACCCAACTAAGAGGATCGAAATAAGGATATAATCAGTAAATGCAATAATATTTCTGCAATATAACAGTAACATTACAATAAAAGCAAAATATAAAACAAATACATTTAAGATTTAAGGCACAACTTCCTTGTACAAGTCTAGAGACACTGAGGTTAGTGCCTGGAAGTTGATTCGATTTCTATGTCTTTAGATTCATTGGTTATCAGTGTGTGTGAAACATGGATGGACAGACATATAGTCGAGGTGCCAGTTCTCCTGTACACTCACACTTTCAGCAACATGCATTCACACACATCATCACGACCACACCTAAATGCATTTGCAGACTTACACATGAACACAAAACCACTCATTTAGCTAAACTGTGAAATTATTGGCCTCATCGTTGACCTTTTTGCCAAGTTTGGTGTCACAATTTAACAATAAAATTACACACAAGTATTAATGAAATCATTTATTAATGTTTTTATTGTGGAATTGCATTTGCAAAATGAAGAACGCAGCCAGACTGCTGCTTGCCATGACTTCATACAGTCATGGGTGTAACATCTTAACTTCTCCTGCATGCTGAGTGAATTGCCTGGACGTTGAGTCTGAATGGACTGTGTTCAAGGCTTCAGGTATGGCTGCAACGAGCTGTGGCCAGAAGGTGGTCAATGCCTGACATGACAGTGACCCAGGGGCCGCTGGTGGACAACTAGGGTGAAGGAAGCCGTCAAGCTGATGGAGGTTATGCAGCCAGAGGAACCTCCAGCTGAAAGGTGCAGACAGGCTACAAAGGCCGCAGAGAAGACAGTGGCAGAGGAGAAAGCTCACGTATGGGGCGATTTGAAGAGGCCATGGACAGAGACTGTCAGGTTGCCCCATGGATATTCGATAAACCTTTGGATTCGCCAAGAGGTAGAGCTGAGATCTTACACAGGCTATGTTCAGCTGAGGTTGGGAAGTACTGACCAACTGTGGGGATATTGCACAGTGATGGAGGGAACCCTGTCATGTACTCAGCCTGATGCTTAAGTCTAACTAGGACGCAAAGTTTGAAACATCAGGCAGATCAGAGTCACTGCAGCTGAAGTCACTGTGGTGCTCATAGGCCTGCATAGGGGAAAGGGCTGCAGGGCTAGACTCAGTGGGTGCTTCCTTACAGATGGTTATGAGCTAAGGGCAATGATCAGAAGAACGAGGTTGTGAATCCAAGCAGCTGAAATCAGGTTTCTCCGCGGGGGTGGTGGACATTCTCTCCTTGATAGGGTGAGGAGTTTGGAGATCTGGAGACACCTCTAAATAGAGCTGCCACTCCTCTGGATCGAGAAGTCTTAGCTAAGGTGGGGAAGGGCGTCTTATAGGAATGCCACCTGGACGGCACCCAAGGGCTGTGTTCTGGGCACGTCCCGCAGGGCGACGGCCCTGGAGCAGACCCAGGACATGCTGGCGGGATTATGGTAGTTAGCTTAGGTATCGCAAAACAACGAGCAAGTGTCTGACACTATGGAAAAAGATATCTGATCAGACCTGCTCAGCTCTGCCGGCACGGCCATCACCAGGGAGAAGTGTAGGAAAATGAATATGGTGAGTTTTATCAGATTGGTGGGCTGATGGTACTTACAACAAGGCAGTTACAAACATGCCATCATCAGCACATCTCACCACAAGTATACACATTGTTAATTTCATCGAGCACTGGTTATACCTTATTGCCTTGTTCGTATATTCATTTGCCTGTCCTACCAAGCCCTTCTCACAAGGGCCCCTTTTTTCAGCTCTCAGTCATACATCATTCATCACATACAAAATATTCAATAATTTATACTTCCACATTTTGCGTACATGCACAGTATGCTATTATTTATATCACCGAGCTGTTTGGCGACAGAATACCATCGATCACAGCCGGGCCTTGAAATTCTGAAGCTCTCTGCAGGTAGCAAAGAAGGGCACCTCGTCATCGTACTGAACACTGCACACATTCACATTGGCAACACACAAACTATGGCAGTTGTATGGAAGACCCAGCATCGCAAGAGGGTTGAGGGAGTTCCACCTGCACAAATAAAGCCCCCCTACCATGGCATTGTTTATTGTGCTAACAAGTCTGCTTGCGAAGCCTCAGCTCAGTCAACAAAGTGCAAACTGCTGCCTCTGTGTGCTGCAGCGCCTTCAAAAACACCCCGCGGCAGCGCCACCAAACGCGTAACACACTCACATGCGCAATTCAGTTTTTGTGCCCATATATCACACTGTTTATCCATCTGTAGGAGCCAGGAGTGTCTATTATCGTTCATTTAGAGCTCAGGAACAGAATGCCCTGGAGTACGAAAAAACAGGACCAGTTTCTCTTGCTTCCTACAGAATCCACAGTGTTCTCATTTTATGTGGCGAACGACATTTCTGGTCGACTGCGATGGAAGAAAAGATTTCCCCATGGACAAAAGTTATAGGAGACTGCGGAGGTTACAGAAACAGGTGGAAAACATTCCAGGTGGAAACTGTAGGTTATTTACTCCAAACAAATCTGTCTATATGTTTTAAACAATTTTGTCAATACTGTGATATACTGGAACTTTTTCTTTTGGTCAAATTACTGTAAAATCATTTTAGAAAATCATTTAACAATCTGCTTTGGAGGTTTGAGGCCTCGTATGAGCTTTACTGCAGCCACAAAACACAGGTGTGAAATGCGGACTGTCCCTGTGATGTCAACAAGATAAAAACACAAGCAAATGGCTGTCCTGCATCTCTGTCGCTGTTAGTTTTTCCTTTAGTCTATACACATATTCTTCCCTATTTATCTTAAAAGCTTGCATATAATGATGAGTTATTATGAGGCAATGTTTCACAGCTAAGGAAGGGAAGTCTTTGGATATGGATGCGACCAACTGTAAATGTAGAGTAATATCTTTAGGAATTTTCCTAACCTTCTACAAGAATGTTTTCTTGGCCTCAGCGTCGCTTGAAAGATCCTCCTGCCTGTGTGGTTTCAAGAGACTGCAAGACTTAAGATGAATAGGGATTGGACCTGTCCCACTGAACTCCGGTCCATACAGGGTGTCAGTGTAAGTGTGAGATCTGAGAGCGGAAAGGTTTGACACATGACCAATCATCAAGTATCCCTGTTTACAAAATTCTCATGCACACAACCCAATGCCAAAAACATGTACACTTGTCACATGTTACAATGAAGCTTCTTTTTAGAAGATTATGTAGACCTAAGTTTTATTTCTTCATATAAGAAATAAAGTGGGAAATGCTGCCCCCTTCAGGCTGGGAGGAGTTATTTCGGGTTACCTTGCAGTGTATGTACTTTTAGCTTATAGAATATCTACCTATCCATTCTATAAATACTTGTCATGATCAAGGTTTTCGGGGGGGTGGTGTTCTCCCTGGGTGGGATGGCATTAAGCCTCAAGGCGTATACACCATAGACAGTGCAGGGGCATGGGAGGGCAGCATAGGAGACCCTGTCAGATTCAGGGGGCCCAATCCAAAATGTACCATTGGGGCCCCCCATTCAGCAAAACACATCTTGTTAGGGGGCCCTGAATTTCTGCACAGGTTAGCATGATTATATGTCTTTGGACTGACGAGAACATATGAACTCATGTTAATTCATCATTAATGAATTGTGACATCTTTCATCCTAAGCAGTTACTATATTTGTTGCTATATCTGTTAATTCTGTAAACCTTTTTGAATTACTGAAGGAACAAGTCATGAATAACACAAGTGAAATACTGATCTCACGTTTGTTCATCATTAATGAATCGTGGCACATCTTTTGTCTCAAGTAGAGACTATATGATTTGTGCTTCAGTAGTAACTGAGTTATTACTAAATATTTGTGCCCTGTCAACTGTTACCCAGTAATTATTACATTTGCATTACAGCATCTTTCGCTCTTCGTTTTTGACACATATATGTAGAATTATTTTTGAACTTCTGCATTTAATATCATCCCATTTTTCTGATATGGTGTGTGACATCACAGCATGGCTGAGATGGTTTGTGACATCATAGCATGGCTGAGATGGTGTGTGACATCACAGCATGGCTGAGACATATGGGAGGGAATCTAGGGCCTGCAGCAGTCTCTCCCAGTCAGCGCTGTGGAGGGCATGTTCCCAGGGGTCAGGTATGATCACTCCATTGTCTGGAGTGTTTGCTCAGTATAGCGAGCGCCTCCCCTATGGCCGCGCTCCCCTACTCCCAGCGCCCATGTCGCACTGCTAGCAGATCCCATATAACACCGTTATTGATTTGCCTGCTGCTGCTGGCTGAACTCTTGTGCCTGTTCCCTTTCTGCATTCACACTCGTATATTGAGTCCTACTTTCCTATGGATGAGTTCAGTTGCTATGGTATATGTGGGTATACCTTCATAGATAAATTACATGAGTTGATCACAGACACGGGTACTGTGAATCCCCCAGCACCGATCAGAGTAGAGCTCATTGTTTGGAACGATACTGTTTATATACCAGAATCACCCCACAACCACCCTCCAAACAACATGAATCACTGTGTCGTTCTGTTGTGGGATGTTAACCAAAGTCCTTAGAAAGAGAGAGCGAGAGAGAGAGAGAGAGAGAGAGAGCGAGAGCGAGAGAGAGACAGAGAGAGACAGAGAGAGAGAGAGAGAGAGAGACAGAGAGACAGAGAGACAGAGAGAGCGAGAGAGAGACAGAGAGAGACAGAGAGAGGGAGAGAGAGAGAGACAGAGAGAGACAGAGAGAGACAGAGAGAGAGAGAGACAGAGAGAGAGAGAGAGAGAGAGAGACAGAGAGAGAGAGAGAGAGAGAGAGAGAGA
>JAAGVU020000129.1:857201-883144 GCA_011763525.2 Mormyrus iriodes
AGGGGAGGGGAGGAGAGGAGGGAGGAGAGGGGAGGGGATGAGAGGAGAGGAGAGGGAATGAGAGGAGAGGTGATGAGGGAATGAGAGGAGAGGATAGGAGAGGGGAGTGGAGAGGAGAGGTGAGGGGAGGAGAGGGGAGGGGAGGAGAAGGGATGAGAGGGGAGCAGAGGAGAGGAGAGGGGGTGATAGGTGAGGAGAGGAGAGGGGAGGAGAGGGAATGAGAGGGGAGGAGATGAGAGGAGAGGAGAAGGGAGGCAAAGTAAAGAGAGTGAACAGACGTGAGTGTATGAGTCTGGGAGATACAGAGAGAGCTTCCAGTCAGTTTTATGTTCCTTTTCCAGTTAATTATTAAATGAATTATTTTAGCATTTTAGAACATTGAGGTAAAGAAATGAAAATGTGTTGCTCAATGTATACAATCTAGGAGTTCATTTCACTAGTTTACATCACTGAATTGAGTTTTGGGGAGGAGAATGAATGAGACTCTGCCTTGTAAAGCTAAGTATTCTCAAACACTGTCACGTTTAAAAGATTCTGCATTCTTGTTAACTGTTAAAGGGACATTATTCCTTTGAAGGGCAGTGGCTTTTGTCTGGAAGAGAAGACTGGCTTAAGAATGCTGCTTTGTATTCAGCAGGGCTCCGTGGAGTTGGCTGCCATATGTGAGGAAGAAACTGCAATATAAGTACTTAAGTAAAGTTTATATTTACTGAGGAATTTTCTGAGCTTTGCTTTACATAGTGGAAAAACAATATCGAGGCAGACGGAGATGCTACCATTATAAGCACTTATGCAAAGTTCATATTAGCAATGGAAATTCTCACCTTGGCACGAATGCCCAGAAGGTCCTACATAAAGCTTACTGGAGGGATATTAGCATTTTCTCCACCCTCAAAGGCCTGTGTTTTGACAATTGGAAACTTACTGAATATGCCCCTCGCTTGTTTTGGGCTGCTTGTTTATTTGTGTGTTTGATTTGGCAACAAATAGAAACATCTATTCTCATGGATCAACTGGCAAAGCACTTTAAACAATAAACCCAGGGCTTATAAACATCGCCAAATCTGCTCGCCGCTGTGGACGGGGTGGTTAGAGAAGACATGAAACTGCCTTTTATGATAATTGTAATGCAATATGTGCTGCTGTGAATTCTTGTGCATAGGATAAATTCTTCCTTTATTAAAATGGCATCTTGTTGGATAAATGTGAAATGGTGCCGTTATTTAAATTGCATTAACTACTCAGGCTCATTAATGTTAATCTCTAATTCAATGTTATAGGCATGTCATACGTAAAGCTGTATGCAGCAATTACATGTGGGATGTCCCAGCTCGCCAAAATGCCCGCAGTGAGCTGACATCGCCCCTGGCATGGGCACTGCCAGGCCCCCTGCGCTACTTGGAATAATCCGGACTGGATAAATGGGTATTCAGGTGGATGGATGGATGTAATTCACAGGATAACTGAGAGCTTGTGACTGTCGGTGACTGATTTTTTTAACTTTTAATTGAAAAAGCAGGGATGGGCAGCCCTGAAGGACTAAAAGACAGGCCCCAACAGGGAACAAGCCAAACCGAATCCTCGAAATGCAACTGTCGACCTGCTCCTGGTATACCACTCGCCTTTCAGATTTTGATATTTAATTTCTCATAAAATCAAATTAGAGCTCAGTGTGATCATTTCGGATTTCTTTGGAATTTCAAAGCCCATTCTTCTTTACAGCTATAAAGGTTCAAAGAGGAAGATTGTTGGAGATCAGACCACCAACAGCATAAAAACCATATATGTGGAGCATGTTCTGCCATCACCTGATGCAGACGCATAGAAGGAGTACACCACAACAACAAACTATTTGCCATTTTTAATCTATAATTAATTTTCTGATTATTGAATAGCAAAACACATGCTAATTACTTGCACATATATACTACACAGGAATATCGTGCCAATTGTTTGGATTCGCTTGTCAAACAGCAATTGTTGATATTGAGGAGCGTTTCTTGTTTGTTTGCTTCAGACGAAGAGCTGTGTTTTAACAGGGCTGTGATGTAAAACAACATATGAAGAAAGTCCTCCCCAAGGCACAGTATCAGCCTCCCGTCTGTGAGCACAGGCAGGGGCCCAGAGCATTCTGGGATGCCTTCCAGGGATAGATCACTTCTCACAATGTTTTGTGGAGAGGCTGGTACACACATTTTTTTTCCCATCACTTAATATTTTCTTTTTCCTAAATTGACAAGTAAAAAAATGCCAAAGAAAGTATATAATTACTAGAAATCAGTTTGATCAACCTAAAACATTTTGAAACATACAATCTAGTCTTGGATGATTTACATCAAAAAATGGCCTGAGTTTGACATATTGAACAGAAGCATCACCATCCAGTGATTCATCTCTGATTTTCCATCAAATCCTTTCATGCTGATTGGCACAATTCAGTTCCTTTGTTTCACCGTTTACCCTTCAGCCACGCGAGTCAGCTGATATAATTTCACTGTTTTCTCCAGTGGATTTAATTTTTAAATAGCTGATTTTAAACTAGATCCCAGAAGACAGTATTACAACAAGAGGCTCCATGAATGTGTAATTTGTGTTCTCTGATGGGGGGGGGGGGCTTGTTCATGCCAGATTGTTCCAGTTCACAGAGATCTATTCTTTTCACACAGATCTAGATTCTAATTCCCCTCTATTATGTCTGCCAACGTTAATGAGATAAAAAGATCACATTATGGCCATTGATGTTCTTCCAATGAATGCAGGATTCTATGTACCAAGCCATCTGCTGAGTTGAGAGACGTGTAATATGGAATTGTGACCACGGCCACCCTCTCAGCTGGGATGCGGCCATTCAGAGCGTTTAACCAGCCGTGGGATGGGCCTGGAATACCAAGTGAAGACCATCTTGCTCTTCTTCCTCTCTGGAATGGGTCTTCTGTTGCTCCACCCAGCCTTGCCCCACCCTAGTCTCCTGGAGCCCCATGACCTCACGTTGTCAGGGCAACATGGCTCAAGGTCAGGGGGGCCGCGTGGGAGGTGAGGTGGAGACAAAGGGACATCTGAGGGGCCATCTGGACGAGTGACCTGACATAATTAGCTATTAATCCTCTTCTGGGGGGCCAGGGTGGGGGGGGGGCAGAGTAGAGGTGAACCCGCATACGTTCAGACTCTTACGGCGAAGGGGCGACCGCTGCGATGATGGGCCGGGCTGCACTGGGACGCTCCGTGTTGGGTTCTGTCGCTGGGGGACAGCCAGTGGCGGAAGGTGAGAGGGTGGGGGGGCGCTAAGCTGATTAGCGTGGCATGTATTTGCTGTTAAGCTGAGGTAGCGGAGATGACTGGGAGGGTGAGTCTCCCCAGCCGGCATCAGTACCGGCTGACCCTGGGCCAATTCCTGGTCCTGGTTGCATTGGCCCAGAGGTTGGTTCGGAGTACAACAATTCCTCATCTAAAAAACAATTGGGGGGTGGGGCCAGAAATGCCTCCAAAGAAACACCCTAGCGAATATTCGACAGATGGGCAGCAGTCAGGTAGTTGCTTCATGCCAGCTTGTGTACAGGTGTCAATATTTACCAAGAATGCCAGCCGGCTTGTGTAGGACGAGAAGATGACCAAATAATTGTTTGATTCTTTTCATGATTCTGGATTACAACGTAAATATAGATCTGGCATGATGTAGGTCTCTGTGTCATTCTGAACTGGGCCATAAAAGCCAGTAAAACAGGGAAAAATCTCACCATTTATGTTCGTATTATTTTTGTGAAAGATTAAGCTAGAGATCTCATTTAAATAAAATGGAAAATACATTGCCATTACTATCTATCAGTATTAAGATTAACTTTATAGATCCCAGGGGGAAATTCTGGCGCGTACAGCAGCAGGAACAGAGTGCACAGGAGAATGTGCATATAGTGCCAAATGGACAAGATACAAAGACAGGACACATCACGCGAACAAAACAAACGCAGCACAAACCGATTTAAAAGTACACAATACACAAATAGAATATCCAAAACAAACTGAATATTACTAGCCAATCTACTATATTTTAATAGAAAAACAGTTTCTATGCTTTATTCATTATTCCTGTTGCTAAGTATTTACACTTTTTTTAAAAATAATGTCCACATCCATTAACTTTAAACACGTCTGCCAATGACAGAGCTTGCTGTCATCTGAAAGGAAACCTGTAGCTGTAATTCACCCAAACAGCTCATTCATTCTGATTACATCATGGTGACTGATCTCATTTAGCCCTGATAAGCCAATTCAGTAATGTCATCCAATTAGGGACTTGATGAACAGTGTTTGTGCTGAGTATATAGACATCTTGTGGGAGGGCTGTTTGGTTCTGGAGAATTACCTTTGGTCTTTACATGGACAGTCAGCTTGTATTTCTGTGTCTAATGCATTGGATGATCTCCTGAAATGCGAATTGCGTCTGGTTTATGCTGCTATGGGCTCTGCTATGGTTTGGTGAGGTCCCATATCATACCCTAACTAAGTACGTATACAGTATATGCATATAGATATTTACCAAAATAATAAAAAACTTATTAATTATTATGGAATTAACAGTTTTAAATTTTAGCTTCATGCTTGTATAGCTGCATAGGCCGTCAGAAACTGAAAAACTTTTGCAAAAAGGCATGCTAGGGTATGCAGTATGCAGTATTCAGTATGCAGTATGCAGTATTCAGTATGCAGTATGCAGTGTCTGTGCTGACACTCGTCCTGCTATGCTGGAAAAATATCAGAAACAGTACAAAGCAAGAACTTCTACCTTACATCGTTTAAACCAGACATCCACACTCTAACAGAAAACAACACTACTGAGAAAGTAGATACTAAGGTCAAATTAAGGCTTTTCATGTGCTGTTCAAGTGAAACTAAGAGAGGGTTCATTAAATGGGAAATTAAGAATGCACAATCTTTCATTTGTGGTGGAAACAGAGAGTAGTCAGGGGGGTGGGGGGTGCTTATGGAAACCCATGACTGATCCTAATGGGGGTCACCCAGAGTCTATCTCAGGCAGAGTAGGGCACAGGGCTGGGGGACACCCTGGACGGGATGCCAGCCCATCACAGGGCACAGGGCTGGGGGACACTCTGGACGGGACGCCAGCCCATCACAGGACACACACTCACACATTCATCCAACATGGGCAATTTAAAGATACCGTCTAACCTAACTGCATGTCTGTGGAGGACATGTAAACTCCAAGCACGCATGGCGGAGGTAGGATCCAGCCCCAGTGATGCGGGACATCAGTGCAAATACGCCGAGCCACCATGTCCACCCCCCACATGTTTACTGGGAACAGCTGTAATTGCCACACTGAAGACGGCCACAGGCAATGTGAACAATGGGGAAATGTGGGAGCAGCTGGGATCGGTTCAGCTGCGCTCACGGTCTCGGCACGTTCAGCAGTAGCTCCCCCTAAACACGCCTCTCACCACCCCCGGGGCTGTTATCTCTGGGAGGTGAGATGTTTACCTTGGCTTAGGTGTGACATTTCTGCCCTACTTGTTGGTAAACACAAGTCTTGTAGTTATCAGAAGTAGGGAATTTACGAGCGGCAACTAATGAACTGCTGTCGCCTACTTATGGGAAGTAAGTGAGAAGGTTTCGAGAGGTGCGTGTGACTACAGGCCTGTCGATTAGGGTATGCCCATGGTCAGCATGCAGTCCAATCAGCTGCCATGCATTACATTCCTACCTATACACATTGCTTTCCAACCTATGCATTACATTCCTACCTATGCATTACATTCCTTTCTTAATATTCATGAATACCAATACTTGCCCTAATTCATTCCAGCGCTGGTGCTCTTGTATATTATTATTGTGACACTGAACATACCCTTTTTTGATTTTTTTAAACACATCGTACTAATACATTCACATACCACACTTCACACCCAGCATTAAAAACATAAAACGCACTCACAAGACATATAATATTTACGCTGACTGCCACCGTGCCCATAACCTATTACACATGCAGATTTCCACAGCACATGGCATTGGGAGGAAGCAGAGAGGGGCAGCACTGTAACTGGTATTTTCCCATAATAAATCCAGTGAGAGAGTTGGACCTCCTCCTGGGCATTGTTGGGGCAAACCGCCGGTAAGCTGCAGTCTGCTGATGCTGAATACTGACTGCTTACTGCTATCAGGCACTTCAGAGCTTCAACAATCAGAAGGCTATTAGTTCAAATTCTGGAATGACTCTGAGCTTAACATAAAATTATACAGCATGAAATGATATCCAGGTGTATCCTATGGTCACGTGTACAACAGTACGCTTCAATGCGTCTGCATTGCAACACAATCAAGACAATTAAAACAGGCCACCAATATCATCCCATAGGGATAACAATGTTAGAGCGTCTTTAAAGCAAATAATTCTGATGTGTAATTAACTGAGGCCATTTGGGTAACAATATCATCGCAACAAATGGAGGGAATAGCAGTGCCGTCGTGGTTAATTATTAGGATTCATTTTGATTGCACTGGAACTGCTATGGAATACAGTGTTCTGAAAGTGTCAAAACGTAATTAAGCATCCATAGTAAATATAAACATGTAATAATTAGCCATTATCCCTCGGGATGGCACTAAGTAGACATTTTAGGGCTTATTCTATAAAAATGTTTATTTTTAAAATCCTTCTCACATTAAATCCCAGTGTGAGGGCAAAAACTGCAGTAGACTGGCATCCGGTCAGGAGTGTCCCCTGCCATGTGCCCCGCTCCTTTTGGTGTAGGCTAAGCACATCCCAGGCTGGATAAGCGGTTATAGAAGGTGGGTGGATGGGTGAATGGATGGATGGACATAAGCTTGAACAGAAGCACAGATGTTATTTTAATCTGAAAGTTTGTTTTCTACATACTGAGGTGCTGTAAATTGTGTATAAAATGTTCAGATCACTGATACACCCCATCCCCATGTCTTCACCTTCCCCAGCTCCTACTGTAACTTCTTCCTCGTGCTTCCAGTTGACACCTGAGCACCACACTGGTATACTCCATAAAAGCCTTCCTGATTGTCCCACACTATTATTCTTGGTTGTCAGAAACAGCTGGTAAGCTTAAAGCGTTACTGGTTAAGTGGTCTGTGGGGAATTATTAAGTCAATGACATACACAATAATTGTCTCCTGGAACAATTCCATAGGTACTCAGGTGCATATTTTAAAAGTAAGGGCAAAACACTGATCGTGTAGTTACAGATATAGTCTGGTTACATTTAACAACTTTCTGTTAACGATAATACATGATTGCCTTTTTAATGATTCAGTGGTAAAACTTCAACTAATCTTTTGTGAACTTCAAATAATGCGTGTTTATAAATTGCACTGCCAAGATTTTTCAAGAAGTTTTTTAAAAACTTTAATTAATTCCCTGAAGTCTAACTTCAATCTGTTGTTTTTCAGACCACATGCCTTTTAACCTTAGTGACATTTTATTCAGACATTTAAATAATAATGCATGGTTTTAAGAACCAGCAATTATTCAAAATCAAATTACCAATTACTAATTTTATTGTAAAAATGCTTTCACCTGTTTATGACATTTACTAAGGTCTTGATGAGACAATGCAATTTAAAACCCAATTCTTCTATAAATGGGTAAAGCTAAAATAAGTTAATATAAAAGAAGCAGAGAAAGGTTATTTTATCAGCCAGAATGAACAACTAAATAATAGATTATCTGATTAAAATGTCATAGATATTAATAAATGGAGGCTAAGTTGTGAGGAAAAAACATATTTGTGTCCCAAATGCCTTAAGAAATTATTCTCATTTGATCCATCCATTGATCCATCAAGCCTTTTTAGTCAAGTTAAAACCAGAGTCACTTGAATCTTCTGACCTCGTACACACATACCTGCAGTGGTGCATTGTGGGATGCAGGCGGTCTCATTTTCACAAAGTAGTGGAAACAGCTGATCAGACATACAGACTGGAAGCTCATCATGCCAGTGGTCAGTCTACCACCTGTTACAGTCTGTTTGCTAAAATGCACCAGTACCCACTAACCATTAAAGTCCAGTCACAACTGACACTCTCACTTTGGTCCAAGCATCATTCCAAAAGGCCCAGGAAATCTGATTAAAATCAGAAGATGAAAAGTGAGAGGATTCTAATGGACTTCGACAGACTAATGAGACACGTGTTAAGCTTCTAATGGTAAGGCACACAAACATGCTTCATAAGAGCCTGGGTGCACATACAAGCACAATCACAGATACATTCAAGATTACACCCATACACATGCACACAGACAATCCTTTACTCAAAAAATACCCGTAAACATGCATGGACAGTTTGACTCATCTGTCTGTCCATTTCCTGCAACACTTGTCCTGTTGAGGGTTGAATGGGATCTGGAAACAAACTAGGTGGGGGGGCACCAGCCCATTGCAGGGCACACTCACATGCCCTCAGCATGTTTTTGAACTGGGGGGAGGAACCAGAGTACCCACAGAAAAGTCCACGATAACATGGGGAGAGCATACAAACGCCAAACACGGAGCCCTGGCTGAGACTCAAACCCTGGTCCCAGAGGTGTGAGGCAACTATCAAACTGACAGATGCCCCACAAAAGCCATTCAACTGAAAAATACAATCATACAGAAACATCCTCGCTTAAACAAAGCACATACATAATGCCTGATTTTAGGAAGGTGGGGAAATTAGCGGTGTTACAATCAATAAGAACTTGAGGGGCTACGGAAGATTACAGCCATGAATGACAGGGTTCCTCCCAGTGGAGTGTGTGGAGACAGAGGAAGCTTTACAGGATTATGGTAAAAATAACTGTTTATTTACGGAGCCCTTCCAATATCGGCCCTTCCTTCAGGACTGGTTTGTGTGTGACTTTGTGCCTGTAAGCACTGGTCTCTCAGTGAATGTATGGCTGTGTATGAATGTGTCAGTGTGCCCCTACGTATGTACATTAATGGCTTTGTTAGCATTTGAATCGGTCTATATTTCTGTAAATGAACCTGGCAATAATAAATTCGGATATATGCGTATTTTCTTGTTTTATACATTTTATTTTAAGTGAAGATGCATGCGTGTCTGTATATAAATGCATGAGTGTGGTTCTGTCAGAGTGTGTCAGCTGACTATTTTAACAGGCCAAGGTATAAAACAAACCTGAAAATAGTAGAAAACACACGCCCACCCATTATCTGTGCCTTCTAGCCCTACTGAGGAGTCCTGGAGCTGATCCTGGCACCAACCCATCGCAGGGCACGCACACTGTTCAGGAACACCAATTCACCTTAGCATGCTTCTGAGCACTGGACAACCCAGAAGAAACCACACGATATCACATGGAGATCACACAAACTCACAGATCCCCTAGCAGAGACTCGAACCCAAGTCCCAGAGGTGTGAAGTGACAGGGCTGACCACTGTACCACCACAACACCCATAGCCCGCCTCTGGTGATTTTTGGCTGTCCTCCATAAGGTAAACCATGGCTCACTGTACACTCACTTAAAAAAAGTGTGCATTTTCTTTTCTGTAGATCTGTATGAATGCACTGTCTGTTTTTTCTATTTTACATGTAAACTATCCCCCAGCCCCCCCCCCCCAAAGGAAATTTTCCTCACACAACATGGCTGTGCTATGACTGTGGCTTGGGAGCCATCAAGTAGAATGTTATTCTGTTCCCAGTTCAGTTTGGAACTGGAACTGGGGGGCGGTATTATTGAGTTTATCATGACTACCGTCAGCCGAGCTCACGGCAATGATGATATTGGTAAGGATTTGCAGATCTCAGTACTAGAATTTCTTTTTTTGACCCTGATGCGTTGAAAAGCTGTTTTCCGTACGGCGGTCGCCCTAGGCTGGAAAGATTGGGACTGGAGTCTTGCTGTCATCCTGTTCAAAAAACATTACGATATGAACGCTTTTTGGTAACAATCATAAATCTTTCTTGCGGAGAAAATTCCATTGGACATTCCTGATCTTTGCAATTGAAAGAGAATGGAAGACAAAAAAAAATGTGTAATGCAGAAAAATCCTCCCCAGTATCCATCAATTTCCAACCATGAAAGTGTCAATTTGGAAAATACAGAATGTAAAAAGAAACAAATGTTTTCATTGACTTCACAGCTGCTGCCTTTAGTAGAGACAGAGTCTACTGTACCATAGATTGATCTTGTAAAGATGCTTTTATTACTCTACCGGATCTGTCCTGAAATCAAACCTCACAGCCCCCACGTCTGTTTTACTACTTTAGTTGTCTTTGACTGACAGTTGGGGATAGGGGTGGGGCATAGCAAAGCCCCACGGGGTGTATTTATTTTTGTTGGTTTATTCTGACTGTGCAATTACCCCCCAAAACCATGATCCCCCCCCAATTCCTGGCATTCCTCTAAGACCAGTGGCCCAGCAAGACGGACGAGGGCCTCCATGGCAATCAGCAGCGTGTCACACGGGCTAATTCCTCAGGCGCGTTTCCCACAGCGCACCCCCAGCCCCCAGAAACTGCCACGGTGCTTATGGTTCTACACCCTGTCGCCACTAAGAGCAGCGCGCGCGCAGCCGACGTGCGGGAAGGTCACAGATGCATCTGTGAGAAGAAGCTGATTGATTGGGCCAGCGGTCAAAGAGCAGATCCCTGCCTGAGGAGAGCATAGATCGTGTCTGCCTGGGCCCTCTCCTGCACCGCGTCCTCCATAAATAATGCAGAAACTCCAAGCATGAAAAGCCAGTTATGCATTTAAAACATTATTTAGTTGTTTAGCATCCAAATCAGTTTAAATGCTCTACAATTTCGAATGCCTAACCGTTGATACTGCTGGAAATTCCAGCTGCCTGTCAGATCAGGTAAGTCTCCCACGGTATATTATCTAAGTATGATTTTTCTGAGATTAATATTAAATGTTACAGAAGACAACATTCAACACATAAGCAATACATTGTTTCCAGTTTACACAATGCTCACGCATTTAGAATTTATAATATATGTATCTAAAAACCATCAACATTGTTTTTTAAATTTTTAAACTGAACTTCTTATACTCATAGAAAGATCTTTCAGTGGGAAAGGATACTTTGTGGAATTGTGGAATGATCTTGACACTGGGGGGTAATAGCATTTTGGTGATAACATTCAGCAACCAAAGCACAATGTAAGACAATGTTAGAAATGTTTCTGAAATAAAATATTCTGGACATGTTCAGGTATATCCATTCATCTATCCATCCATCTTCCAGCCCCCTTACCTGGTACAGAGTTGGGGGGCGCAGCGGGCACAAAGCAGAGGGACACAGGGTGCCAGTCCATCACAAGGCACATAAACACTCACATTCTGTAAGCTCTTTAGCGATACCAATTCACTAACTGTATGTCTTTGAACTACACACACACAGGGAGAGCGTGCACACCCCACACACACACACATGGCCAGAGTGTGCACACCCCACACACACACACATGGCCAGAGTGTGCACACCCCACAGACACAGGGAGACTGTACACATTCCACACATACACAGGTAGAGAGTGCATAATCCACACATACACATGGAGAGCGTGCACGCTCCACACACACACATGACCAGAGTGTGCACACTTCACAGACACAGGGAGACTGTACACATTCCACACATACACAAGTAGAGAGTGCACACTTCACTCACACACACACACACAGGAAGAACGTGCACACTCCACGCACAAACACAGAGAGTGTGTGCACTCCACACACACACAGCAGGGCAGGATATGAATCCCCAGCCCATGTGTAAATTTCATAAGATATCTTAGTTAGATGTGGGGGTGACTATAGGTACAGGTGATGAAACTCTGCACTCCCAAGCAGGTGAGACCTTCAGTTTAAGGACTTCTTGTTCTTGGCAAATTTGCAGCCGCTGGCCATTCCACCCCGTCCCTCACTCCCCTGAAAAGGCCACTGGGACCATGAATTGGCCTCATTGATCTGTCATGACAGATGAACACCCAAGTGGCTATTCAAGACTTAATCCCCTTATTGCTGGCAAAAAGAGAAACACAGGAAGTGTGATACTCAGACAAGGAAAGAACAGGGATCATAGATTGTTGGCTTCACGCACCATTGACTCAACAGCTCCTCAAAATCATCAGACCCTGATTGCCCCATTAGTTTGTCATAAACATTTTAAACAACAAAATTTCTCTATCAGCCACACAAACCTTTTCACAGCGGCTGAGATAGGGGAAGCTGCACACCTCCTCATCATGCTCACCATCTCAGAGAAGCTGAGTTTCTGTGGCTCTGCCAGCTTTCCAAATCACGCTTTTTAATTTGCTTATATAAACAGCCTCCCAGAATTTTTTTTCTGTCAAAACAATTAAACCAATGGATAAACAAGTCATGAATCAAAATATTGTGGAAGCGAAGCGAGAAGCTGGTTTTTGCATAAGACTGATTACTAGACAAGTTAGGTTGTCCCTTGTTTTCTATACTACCTTTGTATAGAATGTTTTTGCTTCTAAACTCTCCACACCGAACAGCTTTCTATCCAGTGACACCAATCCATCAGCCAATTGCTCAAGCAACTGACACTGCCATAAAAAATCCCATTCTGCCCCACAATATGTTAAATCAGATGCGTGACTCATAAGATGAAATAGGGGATTAACTGGTAATGATCTGGCAACCAGTTGTGAAATTGTAATTATCTGTACTTCTTCTGGGTTTAGTGGAAAAGAGAGGAGGAGAGTAAGAGGGACCTGGAGGAAGGTGACGAGAAAAAAGTGTCAGAGAAACGACGCGAGAACCACTTTTTGCATTTCATATACATCACAGCAGAAATGTATTTGAAATAGTGAGCTTTTAAAAGATGTTAGTTTTTAAATAAAAGAAATATGATTTGTATTATCAGCCCTTCTGTTTTCACTACACGCAAGGTGTCTCTTACGTATATATCCTTACTGGTAACGTGACATGCTGTAAATATCTAATGTATAAACTGTTTTGGAAGATAAGAACAAAATATGCAATTTTCAGAGATTAAGTAAAGGAAATTTTTTAATCAACTGAATAAGTAATGTGTCACATTATTGTAGGCAACAGAACAAAGAATTAGGTCAAGTGCTTAAGGACCTGAGGCCGCTTGTTTGGAGCCCATTTTTCAACTCATGACGGACAATAAAAATATCCCTTCTAGGGCTCAGTGCACCCCCCACTGCCTCCCCCATTCCCACTTCTCCAACGTGACCACCCCCAGCAGCCACAAGCATACATACCTGTCTCTCCCCGCCACCCCAACAGAAAAACACACACACAGAATCACAGTGTCCGCCTTTCCTCACAGAGACGCTCCGAGACAGTCTGTGGCTCATCCTCTCACCCTCAAACACACACACAGAATCACAGTGTCTGCCTTTCCTCACAGAGACGCTCCGAGACAGTCTGTGGCTCATTCTCTCACCCTCAAACACACACACAGAATCACAGTGTCCGCCTTTCCTCACAGAGACGCTCTGAGACAGTCTGTGGCTCATCCTCTCACCCAGACACCCCCCACATAGAATCACATCTACTGAACACATAAAACATCAGATCTTCTTCTTTCATGTTTTCCACAAATGACATTGACTGGATTGTTATTTCTGATTTGAAAAATTAATAAGATACTGTTCTACAACAATTTGGAATTGCTAATATAATATTCCATATTTTAACATGTTTTCCATTCATAGTTCATTATCATCATACCACTATATTGTGGTATTATTTTTAAGTTCTAAGTAATTAGTTCAAAGTATAATTTGGTAAAACATGTTCTTAAAGTTTATTATTGTAACACATACAAACCGTATACGTTGCTGTTTACGTTATTACACTGTAGAAACCATGAACGTCCTCTGATTCTGAGAAGATTTTTATACGCACCCTGACAAAAAGCCTCAATAGTCTTACAAATTGCACGGATTTTACCCTTTTCTTAGCTGCTCAAACATTCATTTTATGATTCTCTGTATAAAAAGGATTACAGACAGAAGATTAATCTGTGTCAGGCTTTATTGTCAGTATCTTCTGCCACCTGCTGTCCTCTTTGCAGAATAGCATGATTTTGGTTTGTTTAAGCTTGATGTCTACCAAGTCATTACACCCCGTTGGTTTTCATTCCGACCCATTCCCTTGATTTAATTGTCAGTTGTTTGTATTCATATAAATGTTTTCTTTTCTTCAAATAAAACATTAAAACAGGCCATATATAGCTACTATTTACACCCCTCTTTTCCCACTTATACAGGACATGGTTGCAGCGTGTCTGGTGCCCATTAAAGGAGAGAACCGATCATAATACAGGGGGCATCTCAGAGCGGATGTTAATCTGTCACAGGGCACGGACTGTCGGAGATACCCATTTACCTAACCGCGTGTTTTCAGACTGCAAGACGACATCGAAACGAACACTGGGAGAACATGCAAACACTCACACACAGAGGGGAATGTGAGTCACAGCTGGAGGGAGGAGGTCACAATGCTAATGCCCCTCCCGTTCCTACATACTACTGCAGAATTAATGATAGCGCTACATGTGTGAACAAAATCCCATCTACATAGACTGCAATATTTTACAACTAGATTCAGATCAAAGTAACGATAAAGAGTGCATTATTTTTGAATATTATTATTTTTGCCCCTGTATATTATTGACATATATCTTGATATATTAAACGGCGGCACTGAGATAATACTGTAGACGAATGACGCTCAAACAATGTAGTGAGCACCCTCTGCTGGTTATTATAGAATACTGCTCTATAGAATACCCGAAATGCAACTACAAAATCTCCTGGCACGGTATTAAAAAACACTTACTTAAAGTACAAAGTTTATACATTTTATATCTGTAAATTGTGGATTGGCAAATTAGATTTTCAGGTTTTTCCCTCTTGCTTGTACCACAATCAGTATTTCATAAATACAGTTTATTATGCAACCTTCATCGGGTTGGGTGGAGTGGTGACTTTAAGGCTAGGGATCTGTTCCAACCATCGGAATGTTGTTGGTTCAAATGCCAGGAATAATCCTACTCCGCTGGGCCCTTGAGCAAGGCCCTTAAGCTGCAATTGCTTCGTTCTGGGTATAACGTTAATCTACACTCAGCCCTGCAAGGAGGTCCTCAACTTACAGGGAACTTTGGGGGGTTGGTGGCAGGATTGGCACTCCAGCCACCGGGGGGAAAAACTCACACTGGTCCATTCGGGCAAAGGTGGTGCTGAGGTATCAGCCATCGCATGGCTCAAAATTCTCTGACATTATCCAACAATCATGTAAGTTTAGCAAGGCCCTGTATCAGACTTAACTTTCCTAAATCTTGCATCCATTGGTCTTCCAACCACTTATTGTGGTCAAGGTCCTGGGAAGGTATGTTTTTAATATAAGATTAGATGTAATATTGAGACTGATAAATTCATTGCTTCTAGCGTTGCTTACTACATGCCCTGCACTTGCTAGTTATGGAAAATCGATTAATGAACAGAAGATGCTTTTCAGTGAACATCCAAAGTAATTTGCCTATTAGAGGATTTGAATTTGGTGCCTGGGTTATCTACTGCCTTTCATTCCCACCCATTCCCGTAGCTCAAATGGTGGACACCCAAACTGGAAATGAAACTTCAACATGTTTGAAACGGGGCTCAGCCAAATAACACAATGGTGCATTCAGGACTCCACAGCCCTAGAGGTGCGAAGTTGTTTTGCTATCTGCTGAGACATTCACATACAGAAATTGGATATTATCCGTATAATTAAAGTAGTATATATCAGTTTAGGAGCAGATTATACAAATAATCGCTGACTTTTTTTAAAATGCCTTGTGTGTATGGGTTGTTGTAGATTGCTGTGGAAGTGTACTGCATGGAGGATGATGAACATCAGAGATGGTCCTTTGGTCAGTGTTGTGGCTGAAGATCTAAATGCTGCCATCTCCTGATCTCTTTCAAGAGTTACCTTTATCAGGGATGGCTTCAACCCCATCATTGCTGTCCAGCCAGCTGTTAGGCCCATCTCTGTGCGTCTGCCTCTTTGAGGAGAGTGTAAACATGTTTCTCTGTACGTCGTCTTCGCTCGTCTTATATGATTTAGTCATTGGTAATTACCCCAGTATCTTCTATTAAGTGTTTGTGCAACTGATGGAATCCCCTCCTAGGATGGAACGGGGAGAAGGAGACAGTTATCCTGCATTTAGGAGGCATTGGTCTCCATGAAAATAAAAATGCAAGTGGTGTAACCATCTTGAGATGGCTGTGTTATACAACAAGCACGAAAGGTGATCGGCCAAAGATAGAATGGACAGCAGACCAGCGGGAATCCGAGACCATTAAATGGCATGAGGGCAAATGGGTGAAAATTTCTGTGATTCCAATGAGACCCTATAGATACAATCACCCAATCAGATGGACCATATGGTTCTACGCTGGGCGTTTTACCCTGTAAAGATTTTTTTTAATGACTGTCGTCACAGTCATAGTTTCCTATATCTAATTATAAACATTCTGTCTGAATACACGGCCGTGTATTTTTCTATTGTTAATTCTTTCTTCGATTCAGACACATGCGTGAGACACACGGTCGTACTGCCCACACAGACTCCAACGCTCCACTTACTCTTCTGAAACACTCTTTCTCCAGCTGTACATTTGACAGGCTGAGTCTTAGAAGGAAGATTTATAACAGCCTCCCGTAACACATATCAAATTTGGCTCAATAAAGCTTTATGACTGAGAAGTTTCGAATATTTACTTCAAAGCGGGAACAGAAAAACAATTTGTGACTGTTGGGGACAATTAATTATTATTCTCACAATCGGGAATTAATTGTATTAAAATATCTTCACATTTGGTGAGACAAGCCATATATTACCTATAAGGAGCACAGCAATGGTACCCAGCCTGCAAGCTCACACAGCAAGGGATAAGCAAGCATTACGAGGGCCTTTAACAGGTATGTAATTAACCGACCACAATGCTGTAATATGCCTGGTGCTTGGGCTACAGAACACAGTGTCCCAGAAGGGAAAATTTTGCGAACTCACTTCAATTCAATTTACTTTTATACAGCACCTTTCACAGCAGACACCCCAAGGTACTTCGCATGGGTGTGTTCTGATACATTACAACATTATCAAGAGGGAATAACACAAAAACTGGGAAAAGGGAGGACAAAGAAATGAAATAAAGCCAGATGACAACAGAGGAGAGGAACCAAAAACTCCCAAGTAGAGAGAAAACAAGAAAAAAAAAACCTCTGGGGGTCCAAGGTCAACTGGCTGCCCCCGAGACATGCTAGCATTACTGTTGGAAAAATGACACAAGAGAATTAAAGATTTGCACATCACCTTTAAACTAATAGCAGGGTCCCACTTTCTGCCGCTTTCCACAGCTGGACTAAAACTACAAGCATAAACATTACAGCACATTGCCTTTTTCTGTATTGAAAAATACCTTGGGGAGCTCATTTTCTCCTAAGTAGTTATTATATACCAGCTTAGCAGCTGCCCCTCTTGAGCTACTTACAAACAGTGATTACAGTCCATTCGAATGGCTGCGTGTTTTCTGCCATGCCTAACATCTGTTTGAGTCGGGCTCGTACAGTGTACAGAACAGCAGCTGGATGCTTGGAGCCTGTGTGACTTGTGCGTCTGTTCTATTGTGTTTGTGTGCATGCGTTTCACAGCTGGTGTGCAAATGTAAATTATACGTTGGGCTGTCTCTATCTTGGGGTGTCTCAGTTTGGGTTGTCTAACATACATGTTCATATTTTCAGGTTAGCAATCATCAAAGCTTAAGAATATCAGAATATCATACTACTCCTACTTAAAGCAAGAGTAGCTTCTTTAGCAAGTCACTGTCTCTGCTGACCAATTAAAGTCTGTGTCAGGGTCCAAAGACAGAAGAACAGGGGCTTAGGAACCAGGGCGCTGTGTGTACCCCCCCCCCACCCCCAAAAAATCACCAGTACATTTAAATGATTAAGTTGTATCCCTCTCAATGTCAAACCCTCCCCCTATGCATCACTTTCAGCTTTGGAATGAGCAGCATACATGATGTTAATCCCACTTTGTTCAAGTAATGCCAGAAACCTAGTGCATTTCAGGCTGTGATATTCTGTATGGCCAATCACGCGTGTTACTCTTAAACATGAGCAATGCACCGGTTCTGCTCATTTCTTCATATTATTTTCAAGAGGAAAACCAAAATCTAAGAATTTTATTAATGTAGCTTTGACTACACACTCTCACTCACACGCATACACACACGCATACACACACTTTCACACACACGCATACACACATGCTGTCACACATAGGGAAAGATTAGTATGAAATACATGGACTTGTCTGGTATTGAGTACATACGACTTCAATTTTGACTAAAAATGTCACTTATTTAAATGACATATATTATAAGATATTTCTGAGTACTTGTGCCATATTATTGTGAGGCGGAGACATTTTTGGCTTGAGAGAACACACAAAAAAACACACCAACAGTTATTTTCAGTCATTTCAGTTGTTTTATTCAGTTATTTTATGCATGAAGTTCTATCACCAAAAGTGAATTTACAGACTTCAAGATTGACACGGGCCGACACAACAAGCAAAACAATCTATCGCACCGAATCCCAAGCTAGCTTACCTACAGGCGAAAATTAAACAAAAGACAACCACTCTTCCCGTCTCCCTGTCCAAATACACAAAGAAGTCAAAACAAAGATGTGGCTGTCACTCTCTGTCATACAGGATGCACACTCAGAATGTTGAAACCAAAGGGCTAGACTTGCTTGTAGTCAGGAACACAGGGAAAATGGTCGGTACACAGAAAAGGCAAATACAAGGACAGGCGACCAAAACCAGGGGGCAAAGCAAGAAGAGATAAAGCAGAGGCAAAGCGAAGTCATACAGGAGCGATCCAATCAGAATAAAGCGCAAACCACCAGCCAAAGAGAACAAACGTGGCGACGTCTGTTGGGCGAGGCAAGGGGGAGGAGCTAGCGAGCATTCATCTTGGGTGTCATCTTTGGCGTATCGTGTCTTACGGCGCACAGTACAAAACCTCGCAACACAGAGCACAAGAACGTAAGGCACGTAACAACTCACTTATCTGATTTTCTGTGATGGGTTTTAACAAAAAAGGGACATTAGTGGTCTCATTTTAAAATGTCACACTTCCAGTATCGTGCCAATGATTTGTGTGAAAAATGTACCACGGCAAACAGTTTTTAGATACACACAACTGGACACCTTCTGGAAGTTTTTTCTTTCTCAATTTTTATGAATGTTTAAAATCAGTAATTCTTTGAAAAACTTGGGCTTAGACATTCCTGAAAGAAGTTTGGCCTTCCCAGCCTAAGAAGGCCAGCCTAAGCTGTCTCTCACGCATGCACACAGATGTCTTTTTGTAAACACCCAGGTATTTTTCTTTTTAATAATAATTTAATATTTTTTTAAATCAACCAGCAACGCTGTACTGGTATAAACAATGAAATGAGTATGTAGAGTCACAGAGAAGAATTACGGAATGGCAAATGACATCATTGACTGCACAGTGATGTCACCGAAGGAAGATTGGTTATATAAAGAGTGATTTCACAGTCACATTTCATTCTTAGCAACTATTCAGAAGGAGACACTGCTGAAATAGAGTATCAGCTTTTAATATTAATATTTTAATATTAGTACTGTGACAGAGGACTAAGTGGCAGAAAGACATCAAAATGGGTTTAAGCTGCGTGAAGGTGCAGGACACCGAAGCGGAAAATGAAGAGGAGTGTTGTTTGCTCAGTTTCTGCAGGAAGCTGAGAACCAGAAGGCAAAGTGAGAATGACTCTGTTAGCATAGCTGAAGTGAGCCATATACATCAGCTGGCATCAACCCCAAAGATAATGTCCAGCAGGTGAGCAGCCCACTGGAAGGGGCTGGCTCCGAATCGGAAACGAAAGATACTGGGGAGCAGCAGAGACGCAGACTAGTCAGAAGCAGACTGGGCAGGGGAAGCAGCCAGTCAAAGCAGAGAGGAAACCTACATCTGCATCTCAGATGCAGACTGGACAAAAGAAAATCCCAGTCAGAGGCAGATGTGAGGAAAGCTTCTGTGAAGCAGAGGCAAAGGCCTATGGGACAATTCAACAGGAGAAGACCAGTTCTCAAATATACCAAGTGTGACACTGAACTGGTGAGACCGACGTCAGACTAAGCAGGGCCAAGCCACGAGACACTGAACTGGTGAGGCCAGAATTACAATCTTGGAAAGAAGTTCATGATGTCATCAAGCACTCCAGATCTTCTTCTGCTCCAGGACCTAGCGGTATACTGCACAAAGTATACAAGCAATGCCCTAAGCTTCTCCGAAGGCTTTGGAAGCTGGAAGCAAATACAAAGAAGCTGCTGTATTTTTCAGGCGTTTCGGTGCTTATTCTGTCCCCTTTCAGCTGTCATTTAATTATCTTTTAATTACGTTTAGCTCCTTATCTGCTCTTTGGTTGCTTTCCTTTTTCAGTCTTTTTTCATGTTTATTTCTTTGTTTTATGTTTTTGCTGTTGAATTATGCGTTTTCTGGTACTTCTGTGCTTGCATGATAGTTTTATTTTTACTTTCAATCATACTGGCTTTTGCGATTATACTTTGTAGTGTCCTCTGACTGAATTAGTTGCGCGTTAATTGCAGGTTGCTTGTTGGGTGTGGTTAGGGTGCAGGAGTGTGGGCTGGGCTGCACCACCAGAGATGACTTGCCCTCTTCACCTGTGCCATCTTTGCCTGCTGTGTGTGTGTGAGCCTTGTACACCCTCTTGGACAAGTATTTGCATGTCTTGGTATTTTCAGTTGTGTTGGTTTGTTGAATAAACAATCGTTTAGAACTTGAAACTGGTCCCGTCTCTTCTTCAAAATGTACGTCCCTGTTTGGGGAACTGGTTGGCTTACCTACTGCCATGAAATTTTGAGAAGGTATTTATAACAGCGAAGCGTTACATTCAGTAACAGTCATACGTGACTCGCTGTCTTCACTCAGGAGTTGCAGATGGCAGGGAGTTCAGAAGCTAGTTTTTGGTGTGTCGGTGAAAAGCCACTAGTATGTCTGCTTCGGTTTTGCAGATGTATGAGGACCAATTCAATTATTAAAATATCCCCAAGTTATCCTACATTGAGGAGTCTGTCCGTCAATGACAACAGACAAGACCCAAAACCACTGCGGATGGCCAGTACCCCCCAAAAGAGAACACTCTGCATTAGTAAGGCAGCTCTGAAAAAGCTTCAGTTTAACTCCTTCCTGCCCAGCTACTAGGAGAGCAGGGGGATCTTGTCCTATATATTCTAAATATATCTGTTGTTACAGTGTTCAATTTACAGAGGTACAGGTAATAATCTGTATTAGAACAGATGCTTCAGATATCAGGATAGAGATGGCAAGTAAAGCCAGGGAGCATGTAAAGAGAATGGCAATGGTTATTCAAGTAATGCAAAATAAAGCACATGGGTCAAATAAAGGATTTTACTAGTACCTGTACTAATTTCAATAGAATTACAGCACATTTATGATCTGAAATAGAACATTGTGACAGTTTACAATGTGAGCCAGTCTTGTGGTGTTTCACTGGCTGAAGCCTCCTTGTTTGTTCGCGAGTTTGCCAATCAGCTGCCAGAATTCCAGAAACGTCAGTTCTCCGTCATTATCTGCATCCAGTGAGCCCATGAGCTGGTCAATCACTGCAGGATCATTGGAATTCTACATCAAGGCAATATTAAAATCGTATCAGTGCATTTACCATGTAAAATAGAGAAAGAGACTTCGCATGACGTGCTGAGTGAACACAGAAATACAGTGTGTCACGTTTAGTCAATACTGTTGAGAAATTATGTTTCAACTATGCAATCCTGTCAGAATCTTGACTAGGAATTATGAAATCGTCTACATTAATATCCATATACATACACATTTATGAATGTTAGTATCGTAATTTTGAAATACTTTTCAGGCATCTGAATATAGATTTTTTTTATTACTGATGTCATACAGGTATGTAAATAGCTCGCTCTTGATTTTGAACACAGCCAAATGTAATAGAGTCAAATTCACCTTGTTTTAAAGTCTCTGTGACGGGGTGGTACGATATTAATCAGGTTTTAGTGGTAGCCTTCTCTGGGGATGCTGGTTCCGGACTCCAGGACATGACTACAGTGACACATCGAGTCCCCTCTCAGCGCTACGCTTGCTGCTTTGACATGAAGGGAAACCTTTCTCGTTCTTCCATAGATCTTTCTGTTCTCATTAATTGATAAGTAACTCTGCAATTATTCCTTAAACTTATATAACAGTAACAGGTCAGCCAGTTAAAGAATGTTTCACAGCAGCCGGTAACACTTTGCTTAAGGCCGTGTTTTTAGTCACTTATAAATACATTCATAATGCATTATAATGCATTCATAATATACAAGGCTATAAAACGTATCTATAGTGCATTATAGATGAGAGCTTCATAAAGCATTCATAATGCATAATACACATGCCTATAATGTGTTATGCCTTTTGATAAATATTCATAGCCATGCTTATGATGCTTTATTAATGCATTATTATTTGTTATGAAGGCGTTTATAAATTACCAAGAACTTGGCCTTAAGTAAAGTGTTACCCAGCAGCCTTAAAAATTAAGCTTTACTACACTGAATTTAATATTCATTCTGCATGCATAGATGCAGGAACACACATATAACATGAAAGCAGGCTGTTTTAATGGGAATTCCTCCACTGAAAAATAGCATCGATGGTGGTAGGGCAGTTATCATCTCTTTAGAAAGGTGGCTCCCCACTGTGATGTCTTTTCAGTAGGTTGAAAATATTTGGACATATTGCATCATTTTTTCTGACATGCTTGACTTAGATTAGACAAAAAAGGAACATTTAAGCTCCACAAAGCTTTTAATGATTTTAAGTATGTCTAGTCATAAGTTGTCCAAAAGAACAACATGTGAGCATTTTACTGGTCTTTACTTTATCTGGTGAGTACGGGGTGCTGTACAGTGACTGCATTATTCCTTGGTTTGAGGTAAAATTTAGAATTCTATAACCCAAAACTGGAACACCATAACCCTTTGAATAGGAACCAAATAGGAAAAACTCTACATCAGAATATTTGTCAAAAGCAATAATATAAATTAAAATTACCAGTAACACTTTACTTTAGGGGGCATAAGTATCTTAATAACTCAGTTACTACTACAGTACAAATCATGAACAGACACAGTAACTGCATGAAACACATGAACTGTCATGATTCATTAATGATGAACAGACATGGGATCAGTATGTAGCTAACACTTAGCTCCAAGTCAATTAATACATTAAGAGTGTAGCTACATTATTTGTGCTCCCCTCAAGTAAAGTGTTACCAAATTAGCTTTATTTAATTTAAAAATTAAATTGAACTGAGTTTCAAATGACATCCGTTGACTCGCTGCTTAGCAATCTCCCGTTCATCACAGAGTCTTGCAGGAAGAGAGGACGAACCTCCTGACCGTGATTCAGGCCTGCGTACCTTGACAAAGGTGGAAAGCTGGGAGATCACCAGATTGTGGAATTCCTCCTTGCTCAGGGTGGAAGCGGTACCTTCTTTCCCAGCGTGGGTCTTGAAGTGGGAGATCAGGGTGCTGATGGCAGGTTCCATTTTCTTCGAAGAATGCTGGAGACTAGGATAGACAGAATTCGAACGACACGAACAGCATATAACATAAAAGCAATTAAGAGTGGAATAGCAAGGCAGTAAGACAGAAGTAAGTCTTCTAGTAAGGCTTGAATATACCCCCTTAATGGGTGAGAAAACAGAGTATGAAAATAAGGAATTGGATGCAGGATGAGATAGAGAAGATCTCAGCCCACCTGAATATCACCACCTGTGTTGGGCAGCAGGCTGAAGCAGTGATGTTCCCCCGGTTCCCTCTTATACCCACCAGGCCCCCAGAACCGATGAAGTCAGCGGAAAGTTGGTCGTTTACCGGATTCCTTTACACATCCTCTTTCCAGATTCGCCCCTTTTTGAAGTTTCCATGGTAAAAGTTGCTGAAGTGAGCTGCAATGCGGAAAGGCCCGCAGTACGCCGAGATTCCCGAGATATGAGGCCGGCTGTCTGCCGACGTGTCAGTTAACGTTCTCAAGCACAGATCTGTTATCTCTGTCCTTTGGTGAGAACATGAGGGTTCAGGTACCCATTTAGAGTGGCTGTTAAGTAAGCAGGTGGTTTGACTGTACGAGCTTAACTTTGTTTCAGACTCCAGGACCGACACGAAAACGTTACGGAGTATACGACATGGAGGGAAAAAACAACATGAAAATACATACAAGGACACTTCTGTACAAATAACAGGACGGGCTGTTGGTCTGTCAAGTCTTTTGCTGATTTGCACTCTTTAGTCCTGCGTTTCACAAACCAGTGGTTAACACCCCCCCACCCCCATAGTCCTTTTGTGTCTCACTCCCATAACCAAACTAGTTAAACTATAATTAAATTACAGTAGTTAAATTGTGTAGTTAATTGTAGTTAAATTGAAATTTCATTGACTGCATGACATCGACATGCCATGTGACACTAATGTGCTTTATACTCACGAGTCCTTAATAGAAACAGTGTGTTTACTAGCCAAAGGGTCTGTTTGGCTCGACAGCACAGGAAGCTACAGAGTAACATTACCTCTTTCAGGGAAGACACACACACACACACACTCATGGACATGTGCGGCTTTTACTGCTTCAGAATTATGATGTCAGATCAGCCGGCATTATCATCTGACAATTAATCTCTCCATTTCTGCGGTTATTTTAATTTATTGTTCAGTTTTATCTCTACTGCATGGTTTTTGTGTCGTTCTCTGGGTACAAACGCACTTCAGTCATTTATAACATTTGATTTCTAGCATCCAGTTTGAACTGTTAAGATAAATTTGTGTAAGATAAATGTGGAATTAATGCTGTCTGTGTCACACTACAGGAGCAGAAGCATGAAAAGCTATTAAATTCATCCATCCACACATTCAGTATAGGTCCATCTGGAGCAAGGAACTCCCTGGATGGGATGCCAGTCCATCACAGGGCACATACACACACACCAGGGGCAATTTACAGATGGAGGAGGAAGCCAGAGGACCAGAAGGACACCTGTGGAACACATGGAGAATTTGCAAACTCCACGCAGAGAATAGAGTTGAGAGTTGAAGCCCCAGACCTGATGGAGTCTGGCGAAAGGTCTAAGCATTAAAGCCCAATGCCACCTAAGAGATATGCTGAGCCAGACATCCACTAAACTAAAGATAAATAATGAGCAAGCAGGCTAAGCAGCTGGCGGAGTTAGCGGCACTGACTCCAGTGTCAAGCTGTACTGTCACATCCAACATGGTGAAATTGTTGAGCAACAGTTGCAGATTATGGGACAGGTGCATGGGGGACAGCTGGACCAGCAACAGTGCAAATAAGGAACCTAACAGCTGTGTAGTAGACAAGAAAATTCAATACAAAATACAGTGGAATATAGGAGTTTTAGTCACCCCAAGGCACTTGACAAGGGAGAGTCAACAGGTATGCTAACTGCCCATTTTCCCTCCCTGAAGAGGCACGATACTGGCACACTAACTGAAATCTTCTCTTCGGTCATAAAGATATGTTACATCCTGTCACCTGTCATTTCAGCAATATGTTTTAATCTAGATTTGTTTAACTTGCCACACACTTACATAAACACAATGACAGAACACACAAGTAAAGCATGACTAAGGCAATGTGTCCTGTGCACAGCATGGCAGAGGCAATGTGTCCTGTGCACAGCATGGCAGAGGCAGTGTCCTGTGCACAGCATGGCAGAGGCAGTGTGTCCTGTGCACAGCATGGCAGAGGCAGTGTGTCCTGTGCACAGCATGGCAGAGGCAGTGTGTCCTGTGCACAG
>JAAGVU020000129.1:883244-898456 GCA_011763525.2 Mormyrus iriodes
GTGTGTCCTGTGCACAGCATGGCAGAGGCAGTGTGTCCTGTGCACAGCATGGCAGAGGCAGTGTGTCCTGTGCACAGTGTGGCAGAGGCAGTGTCCTGTGCACAGCGTGGCAGAGGCAGTGTCCTGTGCACAGCGTGGCAGAGGCAGCCGTGCGATGAAATGCCCTGTTAACTGCATATACAGCTACATGTACGATGCACATGAACCTCAAAAACACGAATAACAGGCGGGCCGGGGGGGAAGGTAAACAGGCAAAATAAAAGATAATGGTATAAGCCAGGAAAAAATAAAACAGATCTTGTGAAAATGAAAGACCAAGTAGGAGCAGCATTGTAAAGTTGCTAATCAATGTAATAAGATGACAAGTGTAAGATGTTACATTACAGACACAGTACCTAACACAATTATAGTAAACAGCCACAAGTAACTAGCGACAGTGACTAACGTATTATACAGTATGGGGGCTGCGTAATCAGACGGCCTCCCTCATTTGGGAGCCTGATAGTCCGTGATCGTATGCTCCTGAAACACCTTGCGAATGGTAACCTGGTAAAATGTCTGTAGACTGGGTGCCTAAAGCCCTCTGTTATCTTGAGAGCTTTTTTTAGGCATGGCAAGAGGAGAATGTCCTGTAGGCTGGGAGTTTGCTGCATGTGATGAAAGGGGCACTAAAATATTTGGAACGAAATTTGATTGGCCTGGGGGCCCAAAATCTCTAGCAAATCCCTGGGGGGAAATCGGCAACGAAAAATTATTAATATGCAGTATAGCGTCCCCCCCCCCCAATCGGATAAGCAGGTCTCTGGCCTGAACGGCAAACAGTGAAAGCATGCAGATGCCACATAATAGATGCAAACCTAGAAGCCTGCAGTTGTAGGTGGATAACAGTCCTAGAAATACAGCCCTGACAGTGTCTTCTACACATGTCCATTTTCCATTATTCCACTCCACATAAATAACAGCAGAAAGATACCATGAATATTTATTGTGGCCCCGGTCAGTAACCGTACGGGGAAAACCGGAATGAAATGGGGCCCGTATCTGGAGGGACAAACACCTGGGCGTGGGAATGATGCCGTGTCTGTCCAGCCTCGTGAACAGAGCGCCTCGAGAACATTTACGTTACAGAACAGAAACGCTGCAGTCGCCCAGGGAAACATTCATTTCAGCACTATTTTTACTTACTGTGGCACAATTGTGAAACACAACAAAAATAGCTGACATTGCTTTTGTTGTATAAACAGTTGATTAAACATTGTTCTGAGAGTGTCTGCTTTTCGGTTGATATAACGTAATTAACCGTCGAAGAAAGAGATTCGATATTTTAACTGAGTCGCTACTTAAAACATAACGCAAAAATGGGTGTGTAATTCTGGCAAATTTCTGCCTCCACCTCCATCTCTGTGATATTTTAAAAATCCTGAAACAAAATATTATATGAATGATTCAATGTTGCCCAATTAGAACAGATACACTGATACTTCATTCATCCCTGTGCCAGAAGTGCCTTTATGTCGATCCCAGCAGGCAGACACACGCACAGATGAGAGCCAGCTTGGGTTCAGAGCACAGGGATGGCCAGTATCTGGTGCCTTGGCAGCAGCTTGGGCTAAAGGCCTTACTTAAGGGCCCAAGAGCAACATGAATCTGCCAACTAAGGGATTTGAACCAGCAACCTTGTGATTCCAGGCACAGCGTCACAACGCAGAGCCGCGCGCACGCCAATTATGGTCATCACTTCAGCTCTTCAGAGCCAGAAGCTCTGAGACAGAAAGGAAAAGTACTGAGTTTGAGCGGCCGGAAGCAAAGCAGTGCCACATGCGACAGAAACGGCGGGAGAGTAGCAGAACGGGAAACCGGGAATGAAACGCTCAAGCGTCCGGCGCACATCCAGCATCAGCGACACTCAAGAAGAGGCCTCCGAACTCCCGAGCCCAGGGATCACCCGGACTAGCGGCATGCGGAGGCAGGCCACAGGAACCGTGCGGCACAGGCCTGTGGCAAGAATATTAGTGCACAGTAACCAGGGGTGATGAGGTCTGAGCTCTCAAGAATCTCTTAAAACTGGGGAAAAGGTTCAAATGGGGGAATTCAACCAATTTTAATTGATTAGTGAATGGAACAAGAAACTAAGTCTTTAAAAAAAGAACTCCCAGTATTTCCTAGTGCTAAATTTTCAGTGTCTAAAACAGGTCAATAAATTACAAAGGATGTGACTTATTACATATTGACAGCAAAGTCAAACACAAGGCTAAGCTCACACAGACTGTAGTTTACAAATTAAAACTTTAATTCAGATTTTTACAAACCGAAATAAACTAAGTCACTATACAAACAGTGCTTAAAATATCTTCCACATCATACTCTTTTAAATCATACCACATACAAACACACAAATGTAATATTTATTACTTCAGCACAGCACATTCCTCTGAAAGGTAAGTCTTATTAAATACAATATAGCTTAGAAAGTTGTGGAAAAACTCGACCGCACATACCCAAAACCGCAGAGAGACACTACGAGCCGTTTTAAAGTGCACAGTCAGACTAGAAAGCAGATCACTGTATAGGGCCTGATGTATTACTTGTGGCAGGTGACAAATGCTAAGAAGCCAAAATCTGAACACCGTTACAGCATCATGAAACATAAAAACTGTCACCAAACACGGTACCAAGTGCACAGGCAGAAAGCCAGCCGGCTGCTATACTGAGACTCACTGAACAGCAAAACACTACAGTGCAGATTATGTCCAGGAAACAGCCTCCACATTACAGCTTCAGACAGCTAAGATCATTGTTACATTGGCACTAAGTGAAATTAGACACGGGACACGCAGCGAGGGCCCCCATCGTGCATTACTCAATTAATCTCAGTTCTGGGTGTCCGTTGATGTATACCAGCCTGTATGTAACCTGTCGCCCCCCCCAAACCTGCTTCAGTCAGACTGGGTCTATGGGACCTGCACCCCTCCCATGTGTTCACTAGGCCATGAGTCCCTCCTGATGGGACACACCATTGAAAAAGGTGTCAGTTAAAAGGAAGGGGTTTATCAGCCTCAGGTAATGCTGCAGTTTGGGGAGAAGCAGCCTGGATAAATCCCTTTACTGCGGTGGGTGCAGATTACATTAGGCTGGTGGGGATATTCAAAACTCATGTAGAAGGGCCTTCAGATAGACAGCAGCCGCCCAGAACAGCACCCTGCAGACAGCCTCACCCTACTCCCCACCACACCCAGGCTCCATCCTCACTCCTTCACTCAGCCCCGCACTCTAACATTTACTTTCTTTGGCTCATCCCCGTCCTCCCTGCCATCTGATGTGAACTTCTTCAACGCCTCCTTCTCGAACTTCTCCATCTCCTCCTCCAATTCATCGCTTCCCTGGCCCTCCGCCATGTCCTCCAGGATCTCAGCCACGTCTTCCACAAAGTCTCGGAATGACATCCTGTCGTGGCTGAAGACCCCATCCGGGAAGAAGTCCCTGGCCAGCGTGCCGATCTCCTCCTTGCCTGTGGACTCGCCTTCCCCCAGCTTTTCCAGATAGCCATCCAGCAGAGCCTGGAAGTCAGCCCACTGCACCGGGTCCAGCCCCTCAGCCTTGGCGCACGAGGCCACATCATCACAGCCCTCTAGGGGGCGGTAGTAGTGCCTCAGCTTCTGTTTCTTCTGTTTCCAGTAATCGTTGTGCTCGTGGTGGCGGTGTGACGGTTCCAGAGGCGTCTTGTCCGCTGCGCCCCGCCAGTGCCGGCCCTTCCTGCCCGCGGCATCCCCGCCGCGGCTCGCCTGTTCGCCCTCTCCGCGATGTTCTTTATGGGCCTTCCAGTCTCCACTCTTCAGCTCCCCTTTCCACCCATCCCTTTTCCGTTCTCCATCTTTGGGCCAATCCTTTCTTTTGTCCTCTGTCTGCTTCCATGCTTCCCCATTTTCTCCTTCATTCCCCGGTTTCCAGTCTTTTCCCTCCCCCCATTCCTTACTTTCTCCCTTCTTCCACGAATTTCCATCATATTTCCCACCATTTCTTCCTTTCTTCCAGTCCTTTTCATCTCTGCCACTCTGCCACTCCTTCTCTCCCCTCCATTCCTTTCTTCCCTCCATTTCCTGCCACTCTTTGGCATCGGGACCCCATCGGCCCTTCTCCCTTCTCCTCCCCATCTCTCCCTCCCCTTGTGGCTTTCCTTGCTTCTTCGCTGCTTTCCGGCGCCGCCCTAGCTTCTCCACCTGCTCCGTCAGTCTGCGCTCCATCTGTGCCAGGCCTTCTCGCACCACCTGCTCCCCTCTCCCCTCTGCTTTCATTCCTTCTAGCCGCTTTCTGCTCTCCTCTAACAAAACCCTCTGTCGTTCCAGCTCCTCTGTCAGCCTATCGCTCGTCGGAATCATCTCCTCCTGGGCTCCCACTGTGTCACCCCCCGTCGAGATGTTATCAGTCTGGCCAGTAGGGGGCTGTACTGAGACTGAGGTGGAATCTTTGTGAGCTGTAGAAACAGCGACAGACATGTCAACTTTATTTAGAAAGTACTTTTAAAGCAACACGTTGACAAAAGTGCTGTACAGCATGCAAACACATAAGCAGATTTGAAGAAAATAAGTACAAAGGCTTATAATTCATAATAAAATTATTCATTTGTTTACTTTTTTGCTTTAATTGTATAAACAAGCAATAAAACTTTTCAAGCCTAATTAAAAGCCAAGCAGTAAAAATGAGCTTTGAGTAATGATTTAAAAACGTGGCCAGTTAAGGTGCAGTCCTAATATGAAGGGGCAGAGAAACTCAAAGTTTAGGGGCTGCCACAGAAAAACCACGGTCACCCCTATTCTTTAATCTAGAGTTTGAGCAACGACCTAGCTGGGATACAATAGCTCACAAATCTAAGCGGGCCTGGATGCCTTCAAAGACTGCGCTTGACAAACGTCTACAGAAAGCCATGAGGAAAGCAGGCGTGAGCATGCGGGGTGCTCTCGCTCTTCACACCCGTGATCTGCACCAGCTCGCTGACTCTGGCTCTCAGGGTCTCCAGCTCGTTCTGCAGGTCGGGCAGGTTGGACAGCTCTGATCTCATCCTCTCATTCTCCTTCTCCAGCTCCTCCTTCCTCGCCAGCTCCTTACCTCCCTCTTCTGCTCGCCACAGTGCCAGGTTCAGCTCCTCTGTCTGAGCCTAAGAAAGGGACAGTGGAACAGTAATACTGAGACGGTGCGATCAAACCGTCAGGAAGGTGCCAGGACGTGGAGGGAAACCAGGCTGCAGTCAAAGCTTTCCCAGCGTTGTTACTGGGACAGATATTCACGCCTGCTTAACTTAGCCACCAGCTCTGTATTAATATAATCCCAATTGCAGCAGGCATAGTAACAACTGTATTCCTTTTTGTAGGATACAACAGCCCAATTTAGCTATTCCTACCACCAAGCAGGAAGTGGATCACATGGGACAGGCAGTTGAAATGAAAGCAGTCCTCCATGTTATATGGCACTAACTGAATACTAGAAGATTATAATATGGGAACAGCATAGCGTCTACGGAACACCGTAGTCTCATAATTGCGCTTTCCCTGCACAATTCCTCAAAAGGAACTCAGATTATCATTCAGATGAAGCTTCAAGGACCCGTAGCTGTATTTCCTGATCCCATTAGATGGTCCTCTTCTTCAAACAAAGGGCTCAACGCCAACTGCAAAGAATCAAAAGCACCACCTAATGGGGGAAAAATATACCACAAATGGTTCATGAGGTTTCATTTGGCCATCGCTAACTGTTACCGGTTTAGAAAATTGGGTATTTCACTGGGACACAGAAAAAGACTGGGTACCATCTCAGGGGTACAGCTGGCAAGCCTGTCCTGAAAAACTTCTGAGGCCGGGGCTTAATCTATAGAACCCCTGAAATCCTTGCGGATATACCCAAAACATCAAACTGACACATGGAGAGAAAGTGGGGAAGGCTCTGTGAGCGACAGCCAGACCTGGAGCTGGGCTTGGAGGACAGTGATCTGCTGGTTCTCCTGGGCCAGCTTATCTACCAGCTGTGCCATCTCCTGACTCCTCAAGGCCTCTGCCTCTGAGCTCAGCCACTCCTGTGGGCAGAGAGCACGACGGTGGGATTCAGCATGTCAGCACCAAGTGACAACTGCCAGCGATATGGATGTCAGCTGACCTGAAGTGAAGGCACCTCTGAGTCCATCAGCTCCCTGCGTTCGACGTTTTCCTCTGAGGAGCGAGAAGGGGAAACATCACGACAGGCACCGGGTGACAGGCTGATCATGGCATTAATAAAAAGGATCGCAGTGACATCACACTGTCCATGAACCAGGCCAAAGCAAGGGCATGCTGGGAAACAGTACATCACACACACACACACACACACACACACACTCTAATACTGCTAATGAGATTATTCCCTCAGCACAAGGGGGAGGGGAAAAAAAAAAATAAATCACTCTTCATTTCAAGGTCTGATGTGTTGGATCAGGAAAAGCTAAATTAAACTGCTAATATGAGATCCAATGAGAAACTGAGCTCCGTTTCAGGACGACCGACAAAAACAAAGAGCTCGCTTTTAGCAGCTTTTTTGAGGGCTCTTTTCTGGCACTGTCCCCACACTTCTCAGAGCACAGACACGAAAATATGAAGAGTGGGCGTGCCCTTTGTGGACAACGCCGCATGGTATGACATGATGACATGTAGGCCAAAGCTTATGTGAAGAACTATGCAGCTTATGATGCAGGGTGCGAGGGTGCAGTGACTGCGATCGGCGTAACGAGGGGTTAAGCTGCCATCTACTGCCCACCCCCTCCACATACCGTCCTCCACGTCCACGACCACACCTGCAGGTACAGCACATCTTAGACCATGACACCCCCAGCATAGGTCAAGACAAAGCATTTTCTACATGTGTCCCAGGGGGTACAGCAAACCCTAGACCAAGTGATGGCCAGATGAAGCTTCATGAACCATTTGCTGTATTTTCTGACCCGACTAGATGGTGCTATAAGGTTAATAAAAGGCTCAAAGCATGCCCCAAAACAAACCAAGACTGCCACCTAGTGGGGTCAAAAAATAACACAAATGGTTCATAAAGATTCATTTGGCCATCACTACACAGAACCCCCCCCCCCCCCACAAAGTCAGGTTGTTTTACAATGCTACAGTCTTTGGTCATCTATTTCCTCATGGAAATATCCATCCATATAGAACTCTTACAGTAAAACACATTAGTTCACAGCCACAGAAGGAACAAATTAGCTTTTCCTGAGAATTTAGAAATTACTGAAGATGCTCAAATGAACTGACCTGAGAACAGCAGGGTACCTACACCAAGCAGCAGGAGGGCACCCACAATGCACTTGTTCAGCGACAGCCCACCAGCCTCCTGGTCTCTCTGGATGGGCCTGAACTCTTCTTCCTCCTCTTCCTCCTCATCCGCTTTGTCCAAGGGACCAAGTGGGTGTACCTTCCTTCTCCTCAGCCGGTCCCCCTGAGCCTGTGTGGACTCCCCCAGCTCAGAGTCGTAATGCGTATCTGGTCATGCAGAAAAGGGATTTTATGTTTGTATAGAACAGAAAGACACGGGCAACACACATTCCAGAGGGTCATTTAGAGCCGATCACAGGCAGTGCGTGTGTGTCAGTGTGTGTCCGTGTCTGCTTGCACGCATGACTCTGTCCATGTGGCAGTACTGGATGCAGGACGTAATTGGAATGCTGGGGAGAGGAATGCCATCATTAAGAGCTGGCGGACCCATGTGACTGAAGCACATTAACACAGAGGCAGGCTCTAACGGACGGGGGCACACTTCTGACAGCTGATCAACATGGTGGCAGACAATGAACCGTCAGGGGCTGCCTTAGGACATCATCAGACTCGCTGCTTACGAGAGGAGCTCACAGGCCCCCAAAAAGCTCAGCCAAGCAGTCGCCCCCAGATAAAAAAAACAATCCAGTGACTAGTGGTGGCCAAATGAAGCTTCATGAACCATTTGCTGCATTTTTTGACCCCACTAGATGGCGCTCTCGGTTTGCATTAGGGCATGCTTTGAGCCCTTTTTTGAATAGAAAGCACCATCTAGTGGGGTCAGAAGAAAACAACAAATGGTTCATGTAGCTCCTTTTGGCCATTAATGTAAGTGACCAATGCAATCGAATTACACATTCAGCGGTCAAAAGAAGCTGAAAAAGAATATTTTACACAAAACAAGCCATTCAATTCTCAAATGCATGAAGGAGAAAACCAAACACCCCAATTCATGCCATATTCCTCCTTCGATCTGCATGCTGCTGCCCCCTAGAGGACTTCCATACCAGAGACTCTCAGTCCAGTCAGCCTCCTTCCCCAGATGAGGAACATGTCCTCGACCAGCTGATCCACCAACCGCACTTAAACATAAACATACTGAACTTTACCCGACTGGCCAGTGACAAAGAGGAAGAGACCAGGATGTCATGCTTCACCGGAAGTTAAACTTTCCTAACATTACGGTCAGGCTGCTTAAGCAACACTTACCAGCAGTATCTCGGGCCAGTTACACAGTCATGCATTTAACTGGAGTGAGTGAGTAAGTAGTTACTCACCACACTGCCCTATGTGGTTTTGTGAAATGAATACGCAGTTTTGGCAAGACAAACATCTGCACGCAGGAACATCAAGAAGCCATACTGTTAGTGGTGGAAAAAATTACGCTTTATTTTCTGACCTCAATAGATGGTGCTCACTGTTCAAAAAAGGGCACGAAGCAGGCCCCAACGCAAACCAAGAGCACCATCTAGTGGGGTCAAAAAATACAGCAAATGGTTCATGAGGCGTCAATTTTTTCCATCACTACATACTGTACTAATAACCTACCTGCCACCCATTACCCAAAGAAAGAAAACAAAGCCTCTCACTGGTTAGAATTATGCATCTAAATTAAGCGCAGATGGGGCCTCCCGTTTACCTGCTTGCTTCCCGACTTCTGAGACCTTCTTAGCCAGCTCAGACTGTTCGTTCTCCTGCAGCTGCTCAATTCTCTCCCCTGTGACTAGGACACTGGACTCTGGGAAAGAGCCCACGGGAACATGGGAGTAGGCATCGGCGTAAGTATCCGCATAGCGGCCGGGCGGGGTGCAGTGCTCAGAGTCGAGATCGGAGACAGTGTAGGTTTCCTGTTCCAGGGCCGGAGGCCCAAAGCTCCTGACATCGGACAGTAACGGAATGTGGCTGGAGGGAGATGGGGTTAAGCAGGTGGGACTGGGAGGGGCAGAGCCATGGCTGCTTTCGGGGCTGGATTCCTGACACACCTAAGGAGCAGAGGCAGAGGGCAGCATGAGGGCTTCCACATCACACACACCAGGAAGCTCTTCTCAGTGGATCATGCCATGCTGGCAGCATAAATGAAAGCTACAGCTTTAAAGAGCAGGCTTCCAGAATAAGCAGGTGCTGCAGTATTAACTTGTACTTCCCAAAAATAGACAGATAGGCAAAGACACAGGGACTGTGGAACATCTGGGAGCCACCTGAGCCTGTGCAACATTCGGAGTATCATTAAGAATGAGGTGATGAACAGCTACGAAAAACTAACCTGAAAAAATAGCAAATAATTTAAGGCAAAGGGTACATTTGAGTTTTTCAAAAGCAAACACGCAAGTGGCCAAGACTGTGTCCCCTGTCCCTTGTTAAGAAGCATCCTGTGGTCCATGGACATACAGGCAAACAGACAGGCAAATGTAGGGCACCTCTGTGAGGACAGGAGGCCCCGGCCAGGAAGGAAAGGAAAGAGACGGCAGAGCAAGCTGACCTGGAGACCCTCCTCAGAACGGCCGCCTTCCCCCTGCGCCTCAGCTCCCGCTGTGGCCCCTGTCACAGCAGTATATAGTTACTGGCAGCCCAGCCCTCAGGACCCACAGCCTTCCTCCTGATGGACACGCCACACACTAAGCACTAGCGATGGCCCAATGAAGCTTTATGAACCATTTGCTGTATTTTCTGACCCCACTAGATGGTGCTCTCTGTTCAAAAAGGGGCTCAAAGCAGGCCCCAAAGCAAACCAAGAGCACCATCTAGTGGGGTCAGAAAATACAGAAAATGGTTCATGAAGCTTCATTTGGCCACCACAACTGAGCGCCTCACCAAAGCCATGGTATGAAAGTCTGCCTCCGACCCACATCAGCCTGAGGTCAAACTGCAGTGACCGTACAGGCTGGGGAAGCACAGGATCAGACCGGGCCCTCACACGTTAATGGTTCTATGGCTTGCAAATACTTTAAGGGGGGATAACTGAAGACAGGGTCACCTCCACTGCACTCCACTTATAATATGTTATTTAAATGGTAAAAATGTATCAGGTAAATCTATCTGGGGGAAAAGGTACAGCGGCAGTTAAATCCAGTTTCATAAGCATCATGCCACATACTGCCATGATAACCTTGCTCTGTACACAAGGACCTGCTAAAGAAGTTTCAACCTGCAAGTGAGGGAGTCATGTAACAGCAGTTAGGAGATGAGCCCATCGATCAGTTCAGCTGGCATGTTACAGTAAGCAGTCAACACAGTCCTGACATCTAGATGCAGGTCAGATGCAGAGTTGCTTTTAATTCAAATCTTATTTGGTCAACTGACTGGGAGAAAGGTCACATTTGGCTAATATCCTCATACAGCAGTTTCATTGAATTCTTTCATGCGTCCACGTATGAACCCGAACGATGCAACAGGCCCAGACTTTGACAATCTTATCATGAACCAGCTCACTTTAACAAAGAGGGTCCAATTTCCCCAGAAGCGATACACAGTGGTCAAAGGGCATCCCTGACATCTGAGCTAATCAGAATCCAAACAGTATTCGAATAAAATGCCCAATAAGAATAGGGCAATGTGTGCAATGAATACATTTAATAACACACAGACATACCAGGCGCTTCCTCCGAAAGGCTGGACACATCAGTGAGACTGCCCCTCTTATCCTCCTGAGGGCCTACATTTTCAACTGCAGCCCCCTGGAGTGGAGGGAAACAAAATCCAAGTGTTCGTACATATTCATCAGTCAGTACACAGTAGTACACCCCCCGCCCGAGAGAAAGAGACGCAGAAAGTTACATTTGCATCTGGAGAGAGCACGGTCCAGCTGTTGCTAGAACCGGTGCTATTTGTGCTAATGCTGTGGTCCGACATCGCCCTCTAGTGGCCTCGCACCTGCATGACACAGGGAAATAAAAACATCGCAGCGCATCACACACGTTATTTACATGCAATTTGATTAGCAGTCATTTTGTTCCTATATGCTTAAAGAAATGATGATAGACGGCAAACCAAATTTGGCAATACATCTTCAAGAAATATAGCTGGAAAAACATAAAGCTTGACTTGTTTTGTTAAACTTATCCCTTACTTCATTAGCATTTAGCAGTCGTACTACCGGCCGCTCAGGCTTTTGGAGGCTCTCGGAATACTTTGGCAAAGAATGATGTTACCAAGGATGTAGATGTCACCGAAGGAAACTGGTTACATCAGCGCAGTGAATGACAGTATTGTGGGCTGCCAAAACATTTAATCAGTTGCCATCAGCTACCGTTAAAAGTGGAGCTTATTCTGAAGCGCCACTTGTTAAGTCCACAAGTTTAGGACTTGGAGAAACACAGCTAGTCATACAAGTGCCAAAATGGTCCGGCAACAGTTATTGCTGGTTGTTTTACTAAGACAGTCGCATCCCCCTGCAGTTGCGTGAGCTTTGCGTCTGTGCATACGTCGCTGAAAGTCCGTTTCTTTCAGTCCAAGAATGACCAAAGATGGCCATCACACACAAGAGCAGCATTCCCAAGGGCTCCTGCCCTCCCACACCCCGGCTCCCGGCTCCCACCGCGACAGCGACCAGGACCAGGACCATGTGCGCCACAGCATGCAGTCCTTCATGCTTTACTTTCGTCAGATCCCAGCCGAGAACATTTCAACCTGGCTAAACTACCCCAACAGACATTGCATGATTAATGACTATAATGTTTTCCCCAAGGGCAACTTTACATCTGAATTAAAATCCGCCGATCGCGGTGAAGATAACGAAGCTCTTATTTCGACCCATGAAACGAAATGCGCCATGAACCGGAAATACGGGCAGAGATTGGCTAGGTCTTCGCCGGATAACGCGTTCATTTGGACTTACAGATTGCGATCGGCACGCTTAAACGCGTATCTTACCAGCGATCACACAGCGCGCTCCTCTGTAGCCCACGCTAGTATCTACGTGTTCTTTTCGCCAACTTCGGATATTCAGAGGCACAGCCGACGCTGGTCTAATCGACGCGGGCTCTGTCCAATAGGGTAGCCGAATTCGGCAAAGTCCCACCTCCCTTCGGCGGCCGCAGCCAATCGCGTTTGAGTGTCGTGTCACTCAATAAGCACATTCTGCTACTGATCGACAAACGCAGGTGTAAGTGACAGGCAATCGATAGGCGACGCTTTAACATCGAGCAAAAGCAAATATACACATGCATTACACACACACGAGCGCGCGCGCGGCTGTGCGGCCAGACGTTTTGTGACACGTTTATGTTGCTATAATTGTAGGGACTTACCAGTGTATTCTAATGGGGCCATTCACTCGGATTGGCACGGCATGCCCCCATTTCATTAAATTCTCTTAATAGAAACATTGAGTTAAAATGAGACCTTAACTTTAAAGATTACCGTAACGTGGGGGTCTAATTTCACCTTATACTACGGTCACTAACTTATTATAAATATTAAAGGAACTATATACAAGTATTTTTTTATCAGGAAATCTGCATTTTCCTGTATTGATGTATTAGAAGACATTCATTTAACGCTTATCAATATAGAACGTGCAGATGATCTACGAACCAGACAAATGTTTAATTTTGAACCGTACTGGAATAATTGAATGGATTTTAACAGATACCAAAATAAGTTAACTTTGGGTGCAGGGGACAAAACATACAACGCCTGTTATTTTCTAATTATAGCATTTAATTCATGTACTGACAGCTGGGAGGGACGCTCAGTCCTTAGAAGCTATGGAGTCATGCCGATGGGCATTACCTTGTGGGAAGCCGCGTCATTAACGTGGAGTTTAAAGCAAATTTTCTCATGACGTTGCATTTCATTAGCAGACTGGTTCTCATAAATCAACCAGCTGTGCCGGAAAGCCGGTTTGTCGTAACCTCTCAATCTCCACAGATCTGCTGAAAGCAGAGAACAGCAACTCCTGGGCGGAACCCAGGCAGGCGGCCATTCACGAGGTCATTATATAAATTATAAGTGTTACATATCATAGCTTTGCAATAACCTGTGCTGTAATATGGCATCACACTATTCCTTCGCTAATTGGCTGACATTAGCTGACCATCTACTGATGTTTCTCCAGCTGGGCGGGATTTACACGCCATGTGTCCTACAAGAACAAAGGTTGCTGTTAAAATAGTCATTGAGTCTTCGCTCTTAGTGTTTAAACACAATCCCCCTCCAAATGTCACTGCCTAATGACCATAAACAGATTCCCCCTTCCCAGCAAACACCATTATTTAGGAAATAATATTGAGAATGGCTGTCTGGTTTCATATGAAAATGTTCCCATAATCAATGCACTTGGATATTACCTCAAGTCAAACTTTTAACTGAGACGCCAGTGAAACTATGAAAGGTATAAATCGAGTCTGAGAATAGACCAAGTAAAAAGGACTTTTCTGTGTCTTAATGCATATCCGCAATCGCAGGGTAGAGACATCCAGTCACACAAAAAAAGCACCGAAATGACTGAAGCCAAAGCACAGCCACAGAAAGGTTGATAGATACTTATATTTATGCAATCTAGATAGGTGTAAACATGTATTTTCCCAAAGATTGATTAAAAAAAAAAACAAAAACAAAAAAAACTTTGGCTTTCAAAAGCACACAAACACAGTATAGAATTTATGAAGGATTTACATGCAATGAAGGCAGCCATAATGGAGAAGGAACAGGTTCATAATATGGAGGAGATGGATTTTAAAAAGTTGAGCCTCTGTTCCAAGCCCTGACTTGTAGGGAGACCAGTGCCCTTTCAAAGGAAGGCTACCCACAACACTGCCAGTTCAGGGTATACCCACAAGGTGCCTTGCAAAATTACAAAGGGAACCCTCCCATGTGCAATATCAAAAATAAGTCACACATAGGCACACAAAATGGACATATTACTGCCATAGAACTGATGAGAAAATGACCAACGTTTACAAATAGGCACACATGGAAAACGAAAACACATACATATGCTGGTAAAGAAGAAACAGGACCTTCAGCCAAAGGGAAAAAGTAGCCTTTGGGGTTTAATCTGGAACCGAATCACTCAGCCAAGTAAACAGGGTAACTGCCAGTACAAATGGTCCTGTCTCAACCTTACAAACATACATACATACGAGCTGTCTGTCCTCTCTGGGCGTTTACGATCCCTGTAAAGCAAAAAGGGTGCAGGGGGCTTCTGAACAAGTGACAGAATCAAGGGTAAGTACAATTATATGTTTATGGTAGTTTTCTCATCAGTATTAAAAAACAAAGCTACAGAGAAGCCCAATGAGATACTGCATAGCATTTCAAAGAGTTTTACACCAGCGACAGCATTTATCTTAACGGGTTTAATAAAACATGAACATTAGTGATCCATGTGGGTGCAGCTCACAGCACAGACTGGCTAAATGATTGCTTTTGATGTGGCTTTACTGACAAAACAAGGCACAGAAAGAGATATGAATGAAGAGCAGGACGACAGAGCGGGCTTTGCCCCCCCCCCACCCCTGCCTCTGCCTCCTCCCTCAGAAACTGCATATTCAGCACAGGCCAAAAGCTCAGCCTTCAAACAGTCATCTTCTGAAACTTCTAAGCTGAAAACAAGAGCTTCTAAATGTCAGTTTATCCAGGGTGAGTCTGAGATCAACATGTATCAGCTTTTGCCATTTTCATATCATATAATATAAAATATATGCATATAAAAGCTGATCACTGCTCCAAACTCAACACCACCAGCAGGCGCGATGTTTGACCTTGCAGGGAGTGAGTGAGAGATGGGTAATCGCTATGGGCCATACAGCCAGGGACTCACCACCCTGTATACCACATACACACAGCGCCCAGCGTCCCATCCTAGAGCCAAAACTCAACAGATTGTCATTGCATACATCAACCCCAGCGCTCATGCTGTGCTCTCATACAGCTCAGGGAATATTTCTAACATCCCAGGTTCCAGGCAAATACACACACAGACACACACAC
>JAAGVU020000129.1:907749-923058 GCA_011763525.2 Mormyrus iriodes
TAACCTGCACCTCCCTGCTTGCCTGCCCTGTGGCCTCCCTCTAATCCCTCTCTCGCTTTCTCCATATGGCCTCAGGGTCTTTCGGGTTGGCCTGGGGCCTCTCCCTACCCCTCTCCTCAGGCCCTTCCCTCCTCCTCCACACAACCTCTGGCCCTACCACATGCACCAGGCTCCTCTGTGACCGCAGGCTCTCCTCCCTGGCTCTCTTCTCCTTGAAGCCCTCTCTCCGCTTCCAGACTGTGTACTCTCTCTCGGGCTCCTCCACCACCTCCTCCTGTGCCACGACTCCTTCTCTCCTCTTCCAGATAATCTCACGCTCCCCCTCTCCCCCTCCCTCGTCAACTTTCCCGTTCTCCAGGCTGTCCCTATTTAGGATTTTCTCCTTTTTTAAGCCTCCACCCTTTACCTGCCCCTTCCCCCCCAATCCCACTCCCAAAATGACCACTCACGTTAACCGGCAAACTCCTAAGCACTTACATGCCAGCACATCACAGGAACAGGACTTTAGTAACATGGTAAGAAGGTAGAAAAGAGGTCAGAAAATGCCCTGGATACGGTTACAGCGGCAGCTTCACGTGGCCCGCAAACATCACTAATAACCGAAACCAGTCAACCGCTTCACCCCAAATCACAATCTTGTCAAAAGGGTGGGATCTTCAAGAAGTGTTCCCCTTTCATCATCACCTCTCTCTGCCCCCCCGTAACCCAAAACGGGATCTGAAGATCTAATAAAACACTAGCTTTATAAGTCTCCACAGTGAAGAAAATTACACAAAAACACCTACTTTGTGAACAAACCGAATTCCTGAGTGAACGGTGGGTGGGGTGGGAGTTAGGACTAATGAGACAGGAAGTTGACGCGCTCCTCGTTCTCGTATTATGGGAAGGGATGGCGGCACAGACTGTAGGGACTAACCAGCGACGAGCTGAAATGGAGCTGTGGTCTGAGGGGACGCGTAAAACGGGCCACTCAGCACTGGCCGGAGAGCGCGGAAGCTCCGCACTCTTGGGATCTTGCACCTTGTAGCACAGTGGCTAGTGGGTAGCGTGCGCTACCCCGTAGCATACATTACTGAGACAGCACAGGGCCGCCAGTGCGTAAGAGGGAAACCGCGACAGTCCAGCAAGCACCGAACGCCAGGTAGGGCCACGTGCAGCACCATGCGGCAGCCGACCTGCCGAGCCCTGGACCCAGTATGGCGTAACACCCTGCCAAGAGCCGGGCGGGACAGCGATAGTCAAAAAACGCGGCACAGTGGCTTAACAGTCCGGTCCTGATTAGGGCGAGAGCAAGCACACCGAACTCAGTGCCAGGGCAGAGGAAACAGTGCAAAAGGGCTCACCTGCAAACGTCCCACGGCATTTATCCTCTGGCCATGTGACGGCGCAGCACCAGCAGGTGGCGTTAATCTCCCGGAGAAGCACACAGGGGGCCGGGACGGGGGGGGCTAATAAGAACGGTGTGCCGATGCTCTCTGGCTACACAGGGCCATCGCCCGGCCAGCTGCAGGTCAGTGTACACGGCCAACAGGACCAACGGCAGCACCACGCACACCAAGACAAGAAGGCTAGCATGACCTACACAGGCGCAGGCAGGCGGCAGAGCACCCAAAGGCACGGCTCCTGAGGAAGGTCACCTGGTCCAAAGAACTGGACAAGACCGGTACCGTGGAGAGTCTTTGAAATAAGCCAGGCAGGGGGCGAACAGCACCTAGCACCACCATGAAGCACTGTGAGCACCAGATGAAACCCTACATGCAGGACAGTACATGTGCCAAGAAAAAGGCCATGACAGGAAATATTGAAAAAAAACAGATGATGATGATGACCCTGCATTCGGTGCTAAGCACCACTAACAGGATCGCAGACCACGAAGTACGAGACCACGACTACATACTAACCAAATAAAGTCACGATCATCACTGAGCACCGCTAACAGAGAGGTGCCGGTTGCAAAGGAGGAGATCACAACATGCTACACAAATAAAGTCACCATTAGCACGCAGCAGGGGCAATTTCTCATAGGATGTACGACAATACAAAATTACTAGAATGACGGAGTACAAATGACCCCATCAGTTTTACACAAATGCAGACCTGAAAGCCCAACGGGATATGAATTTTATCATTAAAAAGGACTACTTAAACATAACACATCGTAGCAAAATTTACTAGTAAAATGACATTAAAAAAAAGGAGTCCACGTTAGCACTGTTTAACCCTGTCAAACTAAACAGAGATGGAAGGTTAACCCCAGAGATCAAATACCTGACGAGTACACAAGTCCTTTAAATATGAGGATACAAGAAGCGCTTCCCGTCAGTGGAGAAACTGACAGAGTAAAAAAGAAGAAATGTCTGTCCAGTCTTAACATCCTCCTTTCGTGTGGTTTAAAAGCGGCATCCTAAGGTGACGTTCAACAAAAAGTCAGTCTCGTGAACAGACGGCAGATTGTTCTGGGGGGAGGGGGGTCACTTATGCCCATTTCGAAAAAAATAACCTAATAAATCTTTACCCTGCCAGAACCAGACCTTCCATCGCCTAGCCGTCCGGTCCTCTCCCTGGGAAAACGCTCTCACCTCCTGCTATCTGCCTGCTCCCTCGTTTCCAGGAAGGGAGGAGGGGAAAAAAAAGGAAAGAAAAAAAGGAAATCACAAAGTCATAGCGAGCTGATTAGTTCATTCGCCCCAGCACATTGTCTCGGTCAGCCAGATAAAAGGACAGACGCTCAGAAGACGACAGCCCTCCTTTGTTTGCGCTCCCTCCGGCGTTGCTCCTTTGCCATCCTCCGCCGCTCTCCCGTGTCCCCGTCGTGGTCCAGCGCTCTTGTGGCGCTCGACTACGGCTCCCTGTGTCCTGCCGCTCCCCGCTCGGCGTCGGGCATTTATGAAGACACGCGCGCCTGTGCGTGCGTGTGCGCGTGTGCAACGACGCCCACCCCTCCCACCCCCCACACACGCGCTCAGGAAGTGGGAAAGGAAGGAGCAGCTCCTCTCTGAATACTGCCTGGTAACCTGAGAGGGGGGGGAGGGACAGGGAGGCGGGGGGGAGTAGGGGGAGGGGGGGGGGAAGAGCTCTGCTTCCTGTCTCTCCCTCACTCCAGAGCTTCTGGCCGGAGCGACTGTGGGATGGCTTATGTGGCCAGTTCTCCGTCAGCGATGTGTGGTGACGCTGCGTGACGTGCTGTCTGAAATGCTGGCTCCTCGCTGTATTCACAGCTTCGGGGTGGAGGAGGACAGTTCGCCTCGCTGCAGTCGTGCATCCAGGTAAACTCAGGGGCGTGTCAGACTCAGACTCACTCAGCGGTGGGGGGGTGGGGGGGACAAAACAGGCAGTAACGAATCGGAAATGACGGCCCCGGGCTGTAAAAAGTGAGTCACACCAGTCCCACGATGACAAACACCCACAGCGAGCGTGTTAGTTTACGTTGGTGTACCAGTCTGCGATCAAAGCAGCATCTTACAGGCGCCAGGCTGGGGCACAGTAGGAGTCCGGATGAGATTTTAAAAAAGAAAAAAAAGGAAAGAGAAATCCAGCATTTCCCTACAGACCTAAAAAGGACAGGTCCCTGCGACAGAACAGGCAAGCACCAGGATGCGATCCCTAGGTCCCGCAGTCCCAAACAAAGCCCAAGGCACAGGGAGAACAAGAAGACCACACCAGGAAGCCTGTCCCCAAACTGGGAGACCAGCACCTTGGCATAGGGGTTGCGAATTAGACCTCACACTGACCACTGGGCCAACTGCTGGCAAAAGACAGAAGTGCGGTCCTGTACCTGGGATCCACAGATTTCAGCCTGTAAACTTAACATTTAAACAAATCAATGCAAGACTTAGTGTCCCTACTGAGACCGACATTACAGTTCTGTGGAAACACCGTAAGGGACTGTGACTGATTTCTCTGATATGCTGTCATCTTCCTACTTATGTGCACCATCTAAATACAAAAGCTTGACTAGGGCTGCACTGAATAATGGCATTATTCTGTTTACAGACCAGCTGCAAATTTTTCCAAATTCCTGACTCCCCCAGGAGTTGTGAGCACCAGTATCAAATAACAGTCCTGTGTGATCTCAGGTTCACACTAAGAATATACCCAGCAGGTGAGGTGTGAGGTAACAACTCGAGACGTGCAACCTCTATCCCGTGGCGTGGCCGTAGAAATCTCCTGGGCTTACCACGTACTCCATGGGGCTGCCCCGCACGTGCCTGCAGCCCTAGGAACACCACAACAGGGATCAGCACAAGCAGCGGGTACCGTTCGGGAGAGGGTCTGGGCACGGTGGCATACGCACTCTGGCAGGCATCCACGTGCTCGCAGCAAGGGCGCTGGGCCGGTCGTGCTCAGACACACACCAGGGAATGACAAGAATGACGTTTGGGGGGGAGGGGGGGGGCGAGTGCGTGCCTCAGCTTGGCCCACGGTGATGCTGGGCGGCCACCAGCCTTCGGCGAGCCACGGATTTCAAAAACCACCTCTTCATTAAATGGGGGCAGGTATCCACACAGAACAGAGTGGCATCACACATTCCTCCCCACAAAGAAACACCCACCGGGTCTCTAAACACATGTGACCCAAAGCAGAACTGAAAGAAGCTTCCTCGCCGTTCTGCCCATTACTCAGTGACAAGCAGAAAACAGGCAGCAGAGGGATGGGGGCTGCGGAGGGATTAAAAAATTAATATTCAGCCCCTTTCACTCTGAACTCCCAAAGTGCTGCTGGAGCGTCAGGCTCTTTCCGCCTGAAGAATGACTCGCCACATAGATCTGGAAAATAACATACTACTGATGTATCACCAATACATTAAAAATACTGTTTCCCTCTATATTAGACAAAGAATCTAAAAAGTGATTTGATTGCTTTGTAAAACCACAAAAAGAGAACTCAATCTCGTCTCATTCCCCATTCAGACGGGCCACCTGTTCGGTTGTACAGAGACTGTGTACCCTAGCGTTAGTCATCATGTTACTGGGCTACATTTTGTTCCAGACACACTGACTCGGGTACATTTTATTCTCTGGAATCTAAGCAGAGTTATTCAAAAGTGCAGAACTAAAAAAAAAAAATTAAACAAAAACTGAGAAGTGTCGCTGAGCAGGTGAGACCCATTCACCCTGAGCTCCAGCAGTGACACGCAGGAATGTGGCAAAACCAGGATTAACTGTTAACTCCTGATTACTGCACAAAAATCTGCACTAGGCTTTGAGAATCAGCCTGAAGAGCACAACTTTCTTCCCCACTCTCTCCTCTAACGCTGAGGCCCCAAAGTCTAGTTAAACACTATGTGAAAGAGACAGTCTCGCCACACAAACCAAACTGACTCATAGGATTTATTGGAGTCAACTGTTGAACACATTTGCCCTTGTGGCATAGTAACAACGGCTGAATAGCAGATAACCGAAGTTGACAGGTTTTGATACTGCAGACCCGAGACACAGTACTGTTTACTGCCTGGGCATACACAGAAAACTCAACAGCTAAAACAGGGTGTAAACAGACCGCATCTGTCACAGAGGAAAAAAACAGATAGAGGATGAACGCCTGGCATCGTCTATGCGTTCTGCTAAACCAAAACCATCACATATAATAATGCCCACTATTAAACTGTTCCATAGCCCAGTCTCAGCAAAAGCAACATTGCAGATATGGCCCAAAAGCTCAGAAATGATTGGGGATCCATCCCCGCACACTGTGTAACCACCTCGACCAACAATGTGACAATGAGCCCCTTTCATAAAACGTAATATCGTACATGTATGATCTTGCGTCCAGACCCTGTACTGTTAATATAACTGCACAGTTCAGCAAACAGCATGTTGTGGGGGACAGATGTGCTGTTTAACAAGTTTATAGAAACAAAGGGAATCTCAAAACTCATCACTTGCTTTTTAAGTGGACAGTTTAATCTCATCTGGCCACTCTGACCTCTGTAACTAATTTGACATAACAAAGCCCAATTGCTATGAAGCCAGCGTGCAAGTTTTCCATTTTGGGCTTCACTCGTTCTCTCTCTCTCTCTCTCTCCCCCTCTCTCCCCCTCTCTCCCCCACATTCATTCCACTGCTCTTTCTGCAATCTCTCACCCACACACGGAACTTCGGCCGCAGTCATACACAGCCTAGCTGACTCCATCCCACTCTGAAGCACTATCCCCGGACACCTCAGCTCCCACTGCGTGGCCAAGTCATACCAGTCAGCCTGCCACTGAAGCTCAAGGAGCAGAACGATTCTAACGTCAAATGCTGCAAACCACTGCAAGTTTAAATCTATAGATATTCAAGCCTGACAATCTAAGAAAAAGCTGCCTTTAAGAAAAGCTCTGCTAGCGTCAGGGGGCCTTCCAGCCGCTGGGTTTTTCGAGCTACCAAGCAGACTGTTTGCACTCATATCACAATGTACTCCCGTCTCTCTACCTGGGCTGCACTTAAGTGCTGACATTAAAAATGGATACTGACGAAGTTTAAATCGTGCACCATATTAAACAAATGAACAGACTGAAACATTCAGTAATTGGACATCTCCCTACAGCCATTCGACACTAACGCCACCGACGACATCCCCGCTTGTGCGCTGACAGGAGGGAACACTCTGACCCTGCAGAGTCACAAATGGCCCTTGGGTGAAACTCCGGCCTGTTCTCACCCCACTCGTTTCTCTTCTTTACTGCATCGGTGAATCTATGAAGGCAGGTCCTTTTATTTCATTTGGAAAAAACCTGACACGGTTGTCTCAGCCCGAAAAATGCCAGTCGAGCACCATCAGAAAGGCACTTTCTTCGTGCTTACATCTGATCGCTATCGGACTAGACGTCAGAACGTCAGTCGCAAGCTGCTCACCCACCAGACACTGAGAAACACAAGCTGCCACAGTAATTCCGTCAAGTACAACAGCGGGGCTAAAAGAACACAGGCCTTGTCTGCAGCACTGATATGCCAAGCAACTGGGTTTAAAGCCCGTTCTGCTACTCCTCCAGAAAAAAACACTGCTTCCTGAAAAGCTTCTGCACTGGCCTCTACCATTCTCGGATCTGGACCTGATCCACCAATTACTCCTGATGTGCCACTGACAGTGTGCACCTCTGTCTGCATTACAGGAAGCCTGGCATGAAAACTAAATATGTCAATCCTCTGGGTAGATCGCGAACAGGGACCAGATGGGGCCGGCTGTGAGCAAAACAACAGGGCCACAAGTCCCCAGATTTATTCTGACTAGGTAGCCCTTTATCAACACAGAAAGCCAGACCTCAGCAAATATGAATTCAGCAGTGGATGACTCTGTCTCACACCAGAGCAGAGATTAGGGTTCAGCCATTCTTGTCAACAATGCTATACTGGCAGCCCCAGGCATTTCTACTGTGCAAAAATCTACCTAGTTACGATATAAAGCTTGAGGTCCAAAATTAAATCGTACAAACTGGGTACACAAAAGCAAAACACGAGAGGATGTGGTGCAGGACATTATAAAATTCAGCATTTTCCACATTACTTTCATACCAGTGAGCTGAGCGTGATAAAACCCTCTGGCAGATGGAGCAGTGCGAGTACGGTCTTGCTAAAAGAAGCAGTATGTGATTGCCGGCTTGCAGCGAAACAAAAATGAATCCAAACCACTGCATTCCCGTTCAAAATTGCATTTCGCATAGCTGAGCCAAGAGGCCGCCCCGCAGTTACACATAATAGAAAAAAAATGGGGAAAATCTAAAATATTAGGAGCATAAGCATGGTGCTATTGATATTAAAACGTACATTTTGAAAGATTACAGAAAATTACTCCTTGGGCATGGAGAGAAGCAATAAATTTAATAGTAGTAGGTGAGATTTTTTGGGAGAATTTTTCATACTTCAATCCAAAAAATTATTTAATATGACAGGGACATATATCGACAAGGCAAGCAGAAGAGATTTGTGGTAAAAGTATGCAGGTGAAAAAGCGTGAGAACCAGCTTTACAGAAAGGAGATGTCATGGCTTAAATACCAAATCATTAACCTGCTGTAATCATAGAGACCGTTTTTTTGTAATTGCAAAATGACATCTGTACTGGCCATTAACTCTAGATCAATCGATGGCACCGCATTATTCGATATACTTTTCTGCAAAATGAATCTTGAAATGTTCACTTTAAAGACAGACACTACTTTGGGTGACTATTTTTGACATTAAACTTTGCGGTCTGTCTGTGGGATGGGGTTTAATAATCTGCAGGCGCTTTAAAAAGCTCCAATCTGTACGCCTTCCCGGCCAATATAATAACACACCGCCTTCTTTACTAACAAAGTTCAGGCACAAAATACCAAAATTGATCGCGAAATTACTGAGCAGACACCCAGATTTCTCATATGGTAAAATATAACAACAGAAAGCGATTGCGGGCTGGATAACAGGAGGTGGCAAAGTCGCACACACATGGCCGTCCAGGAACGCAGTCTGACCCCTTCGCAAATGAAACCGATTCCTCCATATTTAGGGATCTTTCCAGCGCTGAAGCGTGGCTGCGGGCTGACAGAAAGGTGACCCGGGACGGAGCCCCCGATCCGGCATGACGGCAGCCCTGCCGCGGGACTCTCTAACCCCTCACGGGCTGCGGCTCCGGGCCGACAACTGCGAGCGGGCGGTCGGCCGAACGGGCACGTCCAGTCCGGCGCTCAGGCGAGGATGTGCGCTCAACTTCCCCACTCACCAGCTCTCTGGCGTCCGCCCTGTAGTCGTCCGTCCGCCGCCTGCCCGGGCTCTCAGATCCCCAGCTCCCACGGCGTAGCCATTAAAGTTTCGTGAGGGGGGAAGAACAAGAAAAACAGTTAGCTGAAGTTAGAAATAGTTTGGCGCCGTGGGGCCTCCTTCTGCCGTTCCGAGTTCGCCGTCTAAAAGTTGCCTTCTTCTTTTTTTCTTCTTCTTTCCCTTCCTTTTCTTCCTCTCCGCTCCCCCCCTGCCAAAAAGCCAACTTCCGCGAGCCAGCCGCTACGTCAGAGCTCGCGGCGTCCGCACCTGGCCGGCTCGCGCGCCGCCCGGGCTGCGCGTTTTTGCGCCGTTGCGCAACTAGGAAGGGAGGGCGGGGGAAACGGAGCGACTGTCGCGCACCGAGAAGACGCCGGCCTTTGTCGCCGACTAATGTGTTATCGGCATGTTGCCATCTAATCAGTGTCGGGATACTGGACGTAAATGTGGTTTTGCCTTTGCGTTTATTATTGCCGCAAATAATGCGTAGTAAAAAAAAACCATTGCGCAGAAACGTGCAGGGTAAACAGTGTTGTTAAGTATAGGGAGAACTAGTGACAAAAGATTGCACGTCTTATAACGTTGTTACTTTGGGAATGAAATATGATCGAGGTGACTCTTCCATAACTGACCATTATAACCAGCGAATAGCGACGTGCGTTAGTATAATGCGTGTAATCAGTGGATAAAAAAACATTCTGACATTCGAAAGCATGTCAGAGAGCTGATGGGCTGTGAGCTGCACCACAACCCGATCGGCAGCTTAATGTTCACGTTCATCTTCATTTCAGTCTCTAGGAGAGCTGCTGCCATATTTAAGTATTCATAAAGAAAGAAGAACAGCTTTGATTCATTACTGGCTGAAACATCACAACTTTGTTCCTCTGTCCTCTTCGGAAAGCAGTGCTGATGGCTATACAGAGTGCTGCTGTATTCCTTAACGCTAAATGCATATAGACTAGTCATAGAAGAAACTGCCGATGTTTGATGACTAACTGAGCTCTCTGACAAGATATTCAATTATTATATCGGAACTTTTTTCAGTTATGCTTCAACTAAAGATGAAACAAAAATTGTTAACGATATTCATACTGTATTTACCGCAAATGACATATTTTTGACACCTACGTGGTACAGAAGCTGTAGAAATATTCCATATTGCATTTTCAGACGAAATTATGTTAACTTAGTAATTTTGACATGATTAGGTTAAGCTGTTTCACGCGGGGGTATGTAGTGGTTGATGGGTGGGATAGCATTAAATGCACATGACGTCGGATTTTCTTTCGTGCATAAATGTATATGAAGGGAAAGATGCTGTATTAAAGAGGGGGGGCGGTGAGCTGTACGGTTATCGCAAATGTTCGCCCACTGCGCTTAAGCAGCCCCTTCTGCGGCTGTCAGGCTGCCGCCTCTCCGTCCCCCCTTCTTTGTGGCGCCCCACATCCTGTTTTTCGCAGGCGTCCTCGACCCTCAACCACCTCCAAATGACCTTTAAAAACAAACAAAAAATAAGGCAATTATCGGAAGAGTTGACAAAAATGGCCGTGCATTAAAAGTTTTTGACCCTCGCAGTTTGCAGTTTGATTCGCAGCCTTTTACACCTCCAGCATGCTACGGTTTGCGGTCTGTTAGGTGGCAGCAAGAGCTGCTTGCGTAGAACCACCTCTGCTTAGATCCAGACAAGATTATTTGATGTTTAAATGCAAATACAACTTACTTCAAATATTGTCACAAATTGAACATTTGTTCGCCAAACCTTGTATATGATAAACTAAATTTGAATAACTTGTATCCCTGCTAGTCCCCCCTCAAAGAGACGGTTCTATTCCACCAGACAACCACATCAAGAACAGCTTCTTCCGCCGAGCGGTTGCATTACTCAAAACCTTGCCTGCGATCTACCTCTGGTCTATTGAACCTTTTCACTTTACCGTATAATTTATATGTATTATATTTAATTACATTACACAACTTTTATGCTTGCATACTGATTTTGATTCTTGTGTAACAGTGTATTCTTGAAAGGTCCTCACCCGCGAGTCCTTGCGTGTTAGCGCCTCCTGTTGGTATAAAACCGTTTGGCGTGCAGTGGATGTTCGCCTTTTGAGCGGGTAGGTGAAGTTTGAGATAAATGTCAATATCGGTGTCAATAAAACAGTGCAAACGTTTGCATTATAGTAATATAAACATTTACCGTGTGACTGTATTCGGATTGTGCGCATGTGGCTTTAGGTGTAAATTGTTGAAAACGTTTTTCCGACTTGTAAAATTCCATGACTTTGATTTATGTTACTTGCTGGAATGTAAGTGGATGATCGTGTGCTCTTATAGTTTTAAACGCTGAGTGGAATGCATATAGCGAGACTCGGGCTGTGACACGTCTCGGTGCGGGGGAAAGCGGGGCTGGATTTCGCTGTGACACAGCGTTTAGTCTCTCACACTTCCGCCATGCCGGAGACGCGGCGCTGTCGCTCCTCCCACTCGCGAGTTTATTGGCTGCTTGTGTGACACACCAGGGCTGTTTGTTTTCTGATTGGCCACATTCTGTCACCGGCTCTCTGAGCGACGACTTTTGTATAGTGGATATAGTACGAGAGCAGGCGATTTGAAGGTAAACGAAGTTGCAAATCGCGTACACTTTTACAGTCGCTGTCAGTACTAGAAGCGTATGTTAGTTTTGGTTGCACTTCGGTATATAAATGTAGCCGATCGCTATCTGAGGCTGCTACTATATCCGGTATTATGGAGGTATCCCGAGCAAGCTTAGATTACCTGGTTCAATGACAACTACACAAAAGCTATTCTCATGCGAACCTCTCAGTACAGTATACTTCTCATTTTGGAAGATCACGCATGTGTTTAATTAGCATTTATGCAACAAATTCTTCTTGAATACTCAGGAGTAAACCTGAAGCTGGCCACATTGTGGGTGACTTTCGTTCACGGTGGGAAATAGTATTTTATTGCGAGAGATCTAAGAATAACAACGGGCATTTTAAGTCCAGCTAGGTTATCTAATAAACCGGCGTTTTAGTCGTAACAGTAGGTGTTAAGTTTTCTAATTTCCCTTTTTTCTTCTGTGCAAAAAGCTTCCCGATGTTTTCCATGTTCAGCTAATTCTGAAGCAGTCACATGCTCGTGACAGTCTGACTGCACCGTCAGGCCCCGATGTCATCGCCATTGTTTTGCCTTATCCTTGTGCCTTCCCCAGTTTTGCCCCCCTTTCCCTTGCGTCTAGTCATCTCGGCTGGATGTTGCAGTCCCTGCACAAACTGTTAAGAGCAGCTGAGCGTGTGAGGCGAGTGGGAGCCCAGGTCTCTGCCATGTCTCAGAGCTTTGGGAGCTGCCATAACTCCCCCAGCGCGGTAGGGGGCGCTGCCACCGCTGCCATCATAATCATCGGGGATGAAATACTGAAGGTCAGTTGAAAGAGCCTGGCGTTCCTCTGCGGCTGTTAGGGAAGCATAAAGCTTCTTTGGTGGTGCTTTTCTGCATCCCTGAGCTGACTCTAATTTAGAGTTTATTTCCGTGCCTTTTCTTGCCCTTCCTTTGTGTTATTAATTTCACTCGTTCACCATCATTGTTGTTTATGGTTCTAGAACAACAGTAACTTTTATTTTACCCTTCTGTACTTTTATCCACTTTGCTAAGGAAACTTTGTTTGATCGACAGAATCGGTAATTATTCTTCATATACACTTGATATACACTGATTTTTATAACTAATGATTATGCAATTGTGTGAAATTTAAGTTTGTTTAAGCAATTGTATATTTCATTGGTATGTTAACTATTATGACCAGGCATACATCCAAACTGAAGTCTGGCATGAACAATAATTAAGTATTTTTAAGTGTCAAATATTCTAACCGTACATTTTTATCAGTATATGGGGATGTGTAAAGTGTTTCGTGCTGGCTCCAAAATTATCCAAACAAGTATAAAGTCCCTGTCTGCTTGAAATATTAAATAATCTTAGATTTTTCTCATTACATTCAGAGTAAATGTAATTTTACAGAAACCTCTTACAATATCATGCACTGAAAATACTTACAAAATTGCTATTTATTGTTGATGGCAAGTAATTAAGGTGTTACAGAGACTGGTAGCATGTTATCAGAACTAAACGTACCGTTTAATGGGTCTTCAAATTGCGTTTTCAAAAGCAATGCCACACAATCTCTGAAAAATACAGAAATGGAAGAAAATATTTATAACTTTGATAATATATTCGATCAGCCCATATGATTGCCTTTTGATAAAATTGCATTGTTTGTAAGTTAGATGGATGACTGAATGCGACTCATGTTTTTATACTGACAGTGTAACCAAGATGATTATTACATTGCTGAGCTAACAGTTTTTCCCCACATAATTTTATCTGTTCACACACGGATATTTGCACTGGAGAGACTGACGAGATCTTGCTCATTAGGGCTTATCTTGGCAACCATCAGCTTACCATGAGTCCATGGTTTAACCACTATGCCACCTGCTTCATATTTTCAGTCCAGCTTTGCTCTGGAATCCTGACCATGGTCCATGTTCACTTACGTTTAGAACGCTACCTTTCTTTGCCGGTCAGAAACTTTGCTGAGAATCCGCAGACTCCCTCGGGCTCCATGCTCGGCCTGAATCTGGGCAGGCCCGACATTGCTTTGCTTGCTGCCCTGCTGAGCTCTCTTATTGGCTGCCTGAGCCACGAATTGGGTTGCTGCTCAGTGCTGCCCAGCAACGCACTCACCTCCACAGCCGCAGAGTGGTGTGCATTGAAACCCTTGCATCTCTTATGTCAGCATAACATTGTGCTAGCGGATAGGCTGCTTTTCTTTTTTAAAGAATAGCATCTCCTTGTTAGCTATAGAGTAGATACTCAAGCTAGGGTAGTGTGTTGTCTCAGGGTGGCGCTGTTGCCTCACACCGCCCAGTCTCCATTATCTCCCTGCGTTGCACGGCTTTCCTCTGGTTAGTGTGTGGCCTGTGAAGGACAGGAATCCCGTACAGGATGTCCCCAGCCTTGTGCTGCCCGTCATGGGCTCCAGGCCCCGTGACCCTCTCCGGGTTAAGTGGACGGGAGATATACCGACCTCAGGCTTGCCAATGTTAAATTTGTGATTTTACTGACAAGACACTGTTTTTAACGACATGCCGTATTTTTTTACTGACACCCTATTTATTTTTTTGTAACCTTTTTTCAGGTCTTACGGACAGTCGAATTTATTTATGGTTTTACAGACTGGGTGAATTTAATCCGGGCTGTCCGTAAATTTACAAATGGTTGGCAACCCTGACTGACCTTGACCGGTCGGAGCTGCTCCTATTCTGCTCTCAGCATCTTTTCCCACCAGCTTCCTTCTCACAAGGCACCTTTTTAACCTGCTTCTCCCTCTACTGCTAGGGTCACACCCAGGACACAAACAGCGCCTTCCTGTGTCGGGCCCTACGCCAGCTGGGCGTGTGCGTGCAGCGCATCGTGGTGGTGCCAGACCAACAGGAGATGATCGCCAAGGAGGTGGCCACGCTGTCGCCTCTCTTCACCCATCTGATCACATCAGGGGGCATCGGACCCACCCATGACGACGTCACCTTCGAGGGGGTGGCGCTGGCCTTCGGCGAGCAGCTCCGACCCCACCCGGAGCTGACCCGGCTGGTGGAGGAGTTCTTTGGGACTGTTGGGCCAGACAGTGGCGCCATGAAGCTGGCCATGGTGCCGGAGAGCTCCAAGCTCAACTACCCTCAGGATCCTCAGACGGGGAAGCCGCTCCGCTTTCCACTGGTCAACGTGCGCAACGTCTACATATTCCCGGGCATCCCCTCCCTCCTGGAGCGTGCTTTCAATGGCCTCCGACACCTGTTTGCCAGCTCGCAGACCACATTTCACACGCGTGAGGTCTTCGTGGATGCCGACGAGGCCCAGATCGCACCGATCCTGACCCGGCTCCAGCTAGCCTGGGGCAAAAAGGTCTTCCTGGGCTCCTATCCGGATTGGCTGAGCAACTACCACCGGGTGCGCCTGGTCCTGGACTCGGACAGTGGTACCAAAGTGGAGGCAGCCAGGAAAGAGCTGCTGGAAGCCCTGCCCAGGGGGAGCGTGGTGCCACTGGTGACCGACCCCGTGTCGCTGGCCACCATGGAGGTGTACGCACTGGCCAACGGCGGTAAGAGTGAGGTGGGGGGTAGGGGTAGGAATGAGCTGCATGTTAAAGGCGCACATTGGGGTCAGAGGCGGCTGGTCCACAAAGGTAAGAAGGAAGTACCACTTCTATTTTTGAGATTAAATTATGACGCATGCATCTTTGAAATGCACAAATCAGCCATAACATTAAAACCATCTGCCTAATATTGTGTGGGTCTCCCTCATGCTCCCAAAACAGCTCTGACCCATCAAGGCACGGACTCCACAAGACCTCTGAAGGTGTCCTGTGGTATCTGGCACCAAGACATAGCAGCAGATCCTTTAAGTCCTGTAAGCTTTGAGATGGGGCCTCCACGGATCGTACTTGTTTGTCCAGCACATCCCACAGATGCTCCATCGGACTGAGATCTGGGGAATTTGAACACCTTGAGCTCTGCCTCATGTTCCTCAGACCATTT
>JAAGVU020000129.1:950309-965890 GCA_011763525.2 Mormyrus iriodes
CCGCGTGTCAGTCTGCGTCCGCGTGTCAGTCTGCGTCCGCGTGCAGCACTGCTAACCCGTTTCTTATGTTTTCCTAACACTTCCGAGACACCTGGGCTCTAGAACCTTCTTCAGGTGAACTTTATCTCGCCAGCCCCATATAGTGTGCCTCCCCACCACGAGACTCATTCTCTCAGTTTAACGGGCACCTGCTCCATGGGGGGGGGAGGCTGGGCACAGCCATGGCATGGTGATGGGAGCGTCCGCCTCGGTGGAACCATGCCAACAGCACTGAGAGCGGGCCTTTGCTGGCGTGTGGGCCAGCGAGGTTGGAGGTGTTCATACACTACCCGTCCCCAGGCTCTCTGGGTCAGCGGGAGGTCCAAGCAGGAGAGGCAGCAGGTCAAACTGCCGACGGGGGAATACTAGTCTCTCTGCCCCCCCCCGCATGCGGGCCCCCAGCACCAGCGAGGCCCCATCTGTATAAATGGGTTAGGGTGAAAGCGAGGAAGATGTAAGAGCAGCGTGCGCTGGAGGCGGGGCCTGGAGAGGCTGTGCCGCGCCTGCGAGTCTCGGCGATAAATCAGCCGCCGCCCGGGACTCATCGGGGAAAGTGGGTCGCAGCTCCGCAGTGGCGCCCCCCGGATGAGGCCGGCCGGGGCTGCAGGCCGCTTGTTAGGGGATGTCAGAGCCGGGAGACCCGGAGCACGACGAGAGGCTAAATTATTTAGGGGGGGGTGTGCACATCGACAGCCCGCCTCGCTGCCGTCCTCTGCCTCTTCATCCATCACTTCACATTCACCCCCCACCACCCCCACCCCGGTTACGCACCCCTTCACTCACACCCCTTTCCTTTCGCTTCTCGCCATCCCCATTCCGCTCTCTCTCTCTCTCTCTCTCCCTCCCTCTCCTTCTCTCTCACAGTGTTTATTTAAGCACTTTCACGGTCACTGCATTGTAATCTCATGGGACAAAAGTGCCTTTTCTCTCTTCCTCCCCCATTTCTCTCCCTCCATCTCTCTCTCCCTCTCTCATCCCGTCTCAGTCCGTACCTTCGTCACCCTGTATCCGTCTCCACCAAACCACCTGGAATTCACACACGGCCGCTGTAAGGTGTGTGTGTGTGTGGGGCCTGACAGCCGACCATCCTGCAGAGCAAAACCCCACCGACAGGAACACCAACAGGAACACCAACCGCGGCAACAACAATCCGCATATTCACACAGGACAGCGGAGGGTAGTCTTTATTTTGTTTAATCGTCGTATAAATGTAATAGTATTATTGCTAGTGTTCATTAATGTTATAAACCCAGCTCCATCTCTTCATGGAAATCATTCTTCGACTGCAAAACTACCCTTGTTGTCCCAGCTCTTACAATCCCCAGTAAAAAGAATCATTAGCTGTAGTTCTCCATACCAGCCCGAAATGTTAATTATACACATTGAGGGTTTCTTTTATAGGTTAAATTTTAAATCGGAATTTTTTAAATCATCATGGAACTCAAATTAAAAATGGTGTTATTTGAAGGAATTATTTTAGTGTGAGATCTATGCTCGACAAAGTTACTTTCAGGAAAAGGCTATAGTTATTTTATGAGACGTGCGATGTTTTTGTACGATTGATTGCTCTTTCATGTCTGACTGGATTTATCTGAATATAAACTGATGAGGAACAAAGACAGAAAGTGTAAACTACCCACACATAAGTGCGCCTACCTACACAACCCAGCACAAATATTACATATATACATAAAACTGACAAATTTTATTAAATTTTGACAAATCACCGCATTCCTGGTTAACAGTTCAGCAGTACTAACTAGTCTCCAGCCCCGTTCACCGCAGCCTGCTTGTTGTCAGCCATCTTGCAAACCTGCCACCCCCCCTCAGGATTCTCCTGCCGCCTTGGAGCCCAAACCAGCCGGCCCCCTCCCTATCACCCCGCCATAATGCGTTTTCCTTCCCTCGGCCTACTCGCCGTGGTGATAATGCCTTTCCCATCGGTGGTGGCGGGGGGGCAGTATCGGGGCAGTGCAGATTCGACGCCCGAGTGGAGGCCAACGATGCCTCTGAGAGCAGGTCTGTGCCACTCAGACTGAATCCTGCACTATATTTTGTTTTCCAGACATGAGGAGCAAGGAGCATCTCACATTCAATCCCTTCACCATTTCAGCAAACCCCCCCGCAGGCTGCGATGGCAGTAAATCGGAGCGCGCTGTTGACAGTGATAAGAAACTGAACTTCAGCCTGCAGTCTGACATAAATCAGCAGCCCCTAGCACAGGCACGCTCGCTTGTTCGCTACGGGGCCCTTCGCCCCCTGGCTGCACCCCCCCCCTCCCCCCAGCAAACACCCACGCAGAAAAGTCAATCCCACGGGCCAGGTGGTGCCCTCTCACTGCTTTCAGGGAGTGTAACGCCCTGGGAGGCACACTGTGAACACTTACAACGGCACACCAGCCCGAGGACAGCCACCCCTCAGCCTGCGCCTGGAGGACACACAGGGGGCGGTGACCGCGGCCACGCCCACCCCACTCTCCACCAATCACAGCGCAGTCCTGGCACCCGCACTGCTGTCAGCACCCCTCCGGAGGTGAGCGGGGACGAGCTCGTTAGGAAATCACTGTGGGGTTAAACTTTTCAACCAGACTACAATTCGTCATCAGGTCCTTCAGTTTCGAGGGAAATCATCTTACTAGAGATGGACTTTACAAGCTGCAGTTAATTGCTCACAACAGGATGTGCGCTTCACAGTAAGAGATAGAGCTAATTAATTTTAAAAGGGGGGAAAAAACAAATCCATTAATTCTGAATTTTGATTGACGGGCTTTGAGAGAAACGGGAAAGGATTCAGGGGGCCAGCATCATGAAGTGCCGGGGATCACAGCCCGGCACCAAGCCCGGCGCATCACACAGAAAGCATGGTGCCACACAATAGCAACGAAAGTTTATTAAATGCATCTGCTTGATATTTTATACATCACATCCAATGCACGAGGCCCTAAAGCAGAGGGAATAAAAAACAAAACGTTAGAGCAGCGCTACAAAACATTTTAGGGAAGATGCCGGGGCCGGAGTCGGCTGGAGCAGCCAAGGATAGAGAGCGCAGGACGATGCGCTGCGGCCGCGACCCCATCGGGGAGCAGCAAAACAGGGCCGGGGGGCTCTCAAGAGACAATTGTGCTCTTTTTGCATTGTTAGTGGGACAAAAAAAATGTAATTATCTCACACTGAATTTGTTGATTGCCGTTCTCAGGTTTTCAAAGTTAATTATTTGCCGCGGAACGGATGGGCGCGCAGAAGGTTTCCTACAAATTAGAACAGTCTGACCGAAGTGTGAGACACATTAAGAGGTGCAATCGCAGGTTTTCTGACTGAGTGAAATTACGGTTTTTAGAAGGCGCTGGCCTGGCAGAATGGCCCGCTTTGCCTGTTTGTTTGCACTGGCCGTTCTGTGCAGCATGCATAAAATATGCTCGTGCGTTTGTAGGCGTGCACGTACATTTTTTACGCATTACTGTTTCACTGAGGGTGTAATTTAAGAAATAATCTAGAAATATAGCCACACCACACAAAAGCAATTCTACTCCGCTAAACAAAATTCTGTCTCAGCTCCTCGCCGATTCACTCGTGGCTTTTTTTTCCCCTCAGCCGTGGTAAATCTCAATTGCACGGGATTGGAATTAATACTTATACAGCAGGCATCTGTACAAGAGCCACCCAATAAAGCATGGCTAACAGGCGTACGGCCGTCGTTAAAGACCAGTGGGGAAGGCGGGGAGCTTACGAGGACGCGGGGAAGGCGAGAAATCAAGCAAAGGCCGGCAGAAGACGGCGATCGGCGGGGAAAGCACGGGGAAGGAGGCCCGCACACCCCCGGCCACGCAGCATTCAGAGCTGCTCCGACTTGTTCTGCTGGTAAACGCAAGGAAAATGAAAGGACCTGTCCTGTTTTTATGCATGCGCCTTTTGCTTTTTTGCATGCTTCCCGGTTTACCCGAATTTTAAGTCTTTTGGAGTCTGTTCCGACCGCTTTGGCAGCGAAATCTGTCAAGCCAGGGGGGGAGGATGAAGATGCGGAAACGGGGGAGTCCGCTCGGGCCACGGCTTTGGAGAAATGGTTGGTAGGTAGGGAGGGTGCGGGGAACAGCGAGGAAAGTTACCGCCAGATGATGGGGGGGCACTGATACCCACCTCCGCAGTATTATCCCGCATCCAAGTCACCATGTGATAGAGCATTGCATTCTGGGTAACCGATTTTCAGGCCACCGATGACCCGATGATTCGATCGAGGTCTTTAAGACATGGCACCAAATCACCAACAATTAATTACTCATCGGCTTCCAGGTATCCACGAAGCAGAAAGGGCGCCAAGCCCGCAAGGAGCTAAAGCATCCTTTCACCCCCCGCCAGTGCTGCAATGCGACGCTCCCCAAATCCAGCACGCGCGTTCGGGCATTTGGACTTTTTTTTTTATCAAGGTTCTGCAGAGGTTTCAATGCGATCTCAACCAGGTACACAGGAGAACAGGGGACCATGCTACGCAGGCCCGAAGAAACCAGTTCCCCCCACCCCGAAATGGGTGCGGATGGAGTGCACAGTGACAGGGCATTGGGCCGGGTTCGCTGTGCGACACCTAAGCCTTCCAGCACCGCCCACGCGTGAACACCCACTACAGAGGCCGTCGGGTTATCAGGCAAACGGTGACACATGCGGCGGCGCTCAAACCGGCTCCCGTGTTTAGTCATCTGACTGACATTTAACCAGCAACGAACCAAAACCCCAATTCCAGTCATACCTGTTGTATCGCACGAAACTATTATACAAGTGCGCAACAGTGCTTTATGTTTTCCCGTCGCACTGCACGCAATTAAACACAGGAAATGGCGTTAGGGAAGTTCTGGCGATGATAATCGGACTGATTTCATTCCATCCCACCCAAATCACGCCTTACCTTGTGTTGGTGCTGTTCCAGTAGACAGCGTGTCTCCGGGCCAGTGTCGTGGAGACCACCTGGAGCATCAACACCGCCACCGTGCACACCGAGGCTGCTCCGGGACACCAAAGCCGAGCCATGGCGCCTTTAGCACGCTGCCTGCCCGTGCCAGCTTACTGCGGGCGCCGATTAAAAGGCAGGTGAGGCGCCCCGAAAACGCGCTCCTGACGCTGGTTTAAAATTCCCCGCAAACGGCACCAGATTAAAACCACGCTGCTACATTTGTCCTTAATATAATTTAGATTAAAAAATGCATGCTTGTATAGTGAGTTTATGGAAAAACGAAGGATTGAAAAATTAAATCAAAGTGTAGCGTGCCTATTGATTTTCCGAAACATTCGCCGGTTTCGCGTTTGAGAGTCTTTTCACAAAAATGAAACCACCGAAAATCAACTATTTCTTGTCATTTTCGCAGAACACCATCAGAAAAAGCCTACAAGAAATTAAATTAGTAACAATTAATGGCAAAGTGACAGTTTAATGCAGTCGTATGAATAACACAGTTTGCATTTGATCACTGGTGCTCATAACTGCAAATAATCCTGAAGTTTAACTACTCTGTTGATTTCAGTCCAATGCGAACTACGGGAAAGGGGCGTTGTAAGGGGCGGGGCCTCGAAAACTTTGGACCAATCACCGAGGGGGAGTGGGCGGGGCCGCATTCCGTATTTTCGCAAGGTGCGCTGCGCGTCAGTCTGCTGGAGCCTTAATCGTTACCGGGGTAGTACAGGGAGGGCTCCTGGTGACCTTTTAAAGGGTAATTTGTTTTTCGTTCAAAAGCCGAATAAAAATATATCCCATTTCCCCGTATAATACATCCTCCTGCTTGTCATTTCGCATCTGAAGATTAGCTGCATGAAATATTTGGTAAAAGCACAAAGGAAACGCGTCAGATCCAGACTTCGGCCCCTGTTTATTTAACAGATTTCTTTCTTTCTACGCGTGTATGTGATCTGAATTGTTAGCCATACCTTTATTACCACGTTTCAGAAAAAATTTACTCTCGCAACGTTTTACCTAGTCTTTATATCATAATAGCGCTAGTTTCTGAGTCGCTATTCAGTTCCCATCTCTTAAATCCAGCTTTTAGGCTTCCTTAGTGATTTTCTTTCCCTCCTCCCTCCTGAAGCGGTGTATGTGTATCTGCGATGTGTGTATCCATTTCTGCCTGTGTATAAATGAACCCGGGCCGCTGTGCGGAGTCTCCTGGGACGCGCCTTGGGTGGCGGTCCTGCGCCGCTATCCACGTGTGCGTTACATTACAGCATGATCTGCATAACTATGTGTCTCTCTTAATTCGGTAATGCCGTCATCAATAATATGGACATTGGAATATCGCTGCTGTTATTAGCAATGGAGATGACTCTTACTAATTTCTTTCCAGGTGGAGCCTGCCTTGTGTTTTTTTGCAATGGCTCTTATTATTTTTGATAATTAAGCTGTGTTGCTTTCCAGCAGACTCTTTCCTTGTGTTTATTGTATCTAAATTTTAGGCTTGGTGTGTTCGGTTCAGTCGCGCTGTCAAAGCCGGCGAGGCCTTCTGCCTTGGTCATTAAACACGTTGCTGCTCTAATTTTTTTTTTTTCCTCTTGATGACATATTGTAACCTTTCAAATTCTTAAACTCAATTTTTTTTTTAACTGCGTTGTGTCACCATATCAAGTTCCTGTGTACTTTGTACGTTTGGCGAATAAACCGATTCTGAGTCTGAGTGTGCAGATCTGTAGAGTCTTGCTGTCTATTTACCCGGAGAAACTTAATGGATTGCTTATGTAAAAAAGACACTTGTTTAAAATCACAATTTGAAGTCAATGTTTCGCCGAAAAACAATGACCAGCAGTCATTGCGATGATGTTATGGCTGGGAAACATGCCCATAGCTGCAGTGTTCACGTTTATCTGTGTGAATTTAGCTTCTGTAGAGCAAATAAGGGGATTAAACCCATCCAGTGAAAACAAACAGCTGAATTAGCTACTGCTAATTAAAAGCTCAGGCTGAATATAAAGCCGGGATCCTCCTTGCTGGGAGAGCTCTCCAGTCCTTGTCGTGTGGATTATGCATCTCTGCGTCTTGCCCTAAATGTACGTAAGCTTCCTATTGTTGCCCTCCGGAAGGCCTCTTTCTCTGTTTGCAGACGCAGTACGATGCCGTGGAGCAGGACCAGAAGGCCAGGGCAAGCACTGCCTCCAGTCAGCCTAAACCCCGCTTATTTACCGCACCTCCCTCTCCTCCTCTTCACAAATCCCTCAGCCCTATCAGTGTCACTTCTGTGTGCGTCTCCCTGGCTGTTCCTCCCCTGCTCCCTCTTTCCCCATGTCCCGCTGTACGGTGTGTGTCAGGGGGACGCTAATCCTGTTATCTGTGCAGACACAGGCCGACGCCAAGCTACCCGCCACGCCGTAATAAACTCGCACGCACATGCGCGCCCGCTCAGCCGCCGACTCTCATTCTCTTTGCCTCCATCTTTTACGTTTCTTCCTGCCTGCCCCCCCTGCTCTCCCCACTTCTCTTGTTTGATGCCCTAATGGTGCCTTTCATTCGGCTCGCTCGCTCTCTCTCTCTCACTGGCCATCTCTGCGGCCCGTACACCCTCTCCCTCTGTCCACTTATCTATTTATTTAGGTTTTTGCGGTCTGTCGCCTCTGACTTTGTTTATAACCGGAAAACTGAAGCCGCGAGTAGGCCGGCGCTCTGGCTGCGTCCCCCTATCCAGAGGCCGAGCCGATGGCATGGCGAGACGGGACAAAACGGCGTTCAAATGAATAAAAAAGTGACAGGGATGAATAAGGAGGAATGCTGCGTCGTGCTTAAAGGCTAAACAGAGGCACCCGCTGTTCCCTCAACCGAGGGCACAAAAGAAGGGTCCATGCTCCTTTGTCCTCCTCCCTTGTCCGTTTTCATCTTTTCCCCCGTATTTCTGTAAGTCCCTCTATCTCCTGCACTCTGCTTCGTAATTACAGTGCTGGACTCAAGCAGCGATTGTAAACGCTTTTCTGTTTTACTCACAATTCTGCTTCCTCTCCTACCTAGCAAATTACCCATTGGTTACTATAGAGACATGTTTATAAAATGGATTTGCCTTTTTTTTTATACATCCTTCTCTGCCCCCCTCTCCCAGCCTCCCTCCCTCATTTCTGTGCCTCAGATGGGTCTGTATCGCATTTAAGAGACAAATCACCCTTTTTAATTACTAATTGTATTCTCTCTGTTATTCTCTGCTTCTCAGGTCACGTGTTGAATGATGTGCTTCTGCTTGCGCCATTTGCAGCCTTCTTGCTGCCTGTTTCTCCTCACACCGCGCCTTTCGCTGCGCTCTCTCCTTCTGCCCAGTCCCTGGTTGCACACACAGACTATTATGTAGTGGTAGAGTTTGTTCTGTAACAGTATGTAACAAAGGGATCTTTGATTACGATCTTGTCTAATGTGAAAGTGGCCAATGGAACATTTCCTCAGGAAAGGCGCAGGGGCGGCGAGCCTTTAGTTACATGGCGAGTGGACATTTAGGAGACATCTAAATTTACTTTTGTCAGTCGGGCTCAGAGTATGCCCCCTCCCCGCCACCTTTGCTGTACTCCTTGTTGGTTGCTTGCTTTTCCCACCCTCCTCGACACCCCTACAGCCGATCACTCTCTCTTCTCCCGTCCGGCTGTTTTCTCAGGCCCGCCCCCCCCCCGTTCCCCCTTCCTTCTCACTCCCTCTCTCCCAGCACACTGTGACGATTAGTGTACACTGATTGTTCTGCTGCTCGGAACAGCAGAGTCAACATGAGGGCTGCTGTAAATATTCATATCTCCTTCTGTTGCCTCTCTCTGTCTCCATGTGTCTCTCTCTCTCCGAGTCGAAACCAAATGGGCTTTATTGACATGACAGGAAGGCCTCATTGTTGCCAAAGCTGTTCAAACAGCACAATGGGAAGACAATGGAGTGTAGTGCCATGACAGTGATGACATAATGCACACCACTCCACTGCTGTCCCTCTGCTATTCACTGCTGCTGATTTCTGCTGTATCGCCTGCTAACTGATTCCCAGCCATTCTGCCTCACTCCCAAATGTTACCACCCCTTCCCTGTCACCCTGTCATTCACTGTATTCCCTTTCTTCCTCCAAACCAAATATAGCACCCTGATTAAGGGGAGAGACGATAGAGGGGTGGGCGAGTGCATGGTGGCAAAACAAAAAATGGAGGTGCCAATGACCAGGGTGATGTAGGGCAGGCTGGGAGCTTGTGTAATTATGTTTGTTTGGAGGGGAGGCTGTCAGGCAGATAGGAACTAAAAATGAAGTAATTGTTCCCAGGGGGAACATCAAATACTGCTGGACCAGCGGTAAGGGGATTATGGGATAGTGATGAAAATGCAGATTTTTTTTTTTGTTTCCACTCAATGTTTTTTTTTTTTCTGTCAACAATTTTTTTTAATTAGTTATTGCTCTGGAATTAAATACCAGCTTGTTATTTCCGTGCATATTCCCCAGGCTGCCTGCTTTGAAAATAATTAATAAATAACTTTAATTAAAATGAAAATGTTCCATCTTTTGCATTAATCCCAATTTATGTGCTTTAATTAAAGTCTGTCTCTGTCACTTACTTTGTCTTTAAAGATGTAAATAACAGTAATTGTGTTCGTTCGGTGGTAGACCCGTAAATTCTCGCGATGGCTGCGTGGCCCCCTCGGAGTGCTGTCTGCTGAGATGTGCCTTACCAGGCAGCCCTATTTTACACATAACAAATGTTGTTATAGCTGTACAAACATATTAGCCTGTTTTTTTTTTAGCTACAGTGTTTGCTATGTGCTGTAGAAATATATTAAAAAATAAGCCTGTTGGTCAAACTATCTTTTATATTTAATTGAGCCCCCCCCCCCTCGGCCTCATCTGTCTGACTCTTAGTCTCTTCTTTTTCCCCCCTCATTAATGACAAAGGGAAAAGTGATATCTTTCTAATGATAACCTTTTCTTCTTCTGTCCTACACCCCCTCACTGTCTTCTCAGTAAATGAGGAAAAGTGATATCTTTCTCTAATGACCGATGTGAATAATTACAGTCTAAATAAAGGTTTCATTTAGGATTAAAAATCTCTGCTGTTTTGTCCTTTAATTCCCCCCCCCTTGCTTCTACGGGCTCCGTCTGGAACTCTCAGATCTGTCTTTCTTTCCTTTCTCCTGCCCTCCATCCATCTCTTAACCCCTCTCGTGTCATTATGCCGTCCTCCCGTGCCCTGGCATATTTACTGCAGTCATGCGGAGTCAGCAAACCCACTGCAGGACCCGTCAGTGCAAAGGGGCAGCCCCTCCACTCCGGGGCGGCTGATCCGAGAGACAAATAAAAGGGAACGAAATCTGAAACGATATGAAGCGACAGAGGGCCGGACAAAGGCAGGAATCACCTCTACATGTGTTTATTTTGTGCTTACGAGCCTGTTTTTTTATTCTCCTCTGCTCTTCCTTGTTCTTGGTTTGAGTTATTAAAATGCCAAGCTTTCCAACAAGACGCAATAAATCAAAGTGTATTTTCTGGGGGAGAGAGAGGAAGAGAGGAAGAGGGAGGCTGATGAAGGGCAGAGGATGGAGAAGGTGGGAAGGCATCCCACTCATCAGCAAAGCCTGGCTGAGCACAGCCTGTTTAACTGGGGGGTGGGGGGTGTAAGCCAGCAGCCTCTATTCCCACCCCCCAGAAAAGCGGCCCCTAAGGAGTCACCGCTTTCCCACAGCACGCTCTGATCCATGGGTTCTCACCCGACACGTGTGTACATTTATGGCCTGGGATGCACCCACATTTAAGCTGTGCAGATCACGGGGGCTGATGGGAAAGGTACGGCCACTGAGAGCAGGGCAGAGGAGGGGTGGTGTGGAGGTGCTCGCTTGCTAATTGCATTGCATGGTGCATATTGTGGCAACACGTCAAAGGATGTTTTTTTATATGCTATTGCACACAATGGGATGAGTTGAGATCAGTGTGAGTGTGGCTGGAATGTGACCAAGGAGCTGATAGAGAAGCAGGGAATTCTGGGACAGCTCGGCACCATGCAGGATGGACAACAGGAAGCTGTCGTCACCTCTCAACAGTAACCGAATCACACGGGCAGGCAGAAGGACACTGCCCAGACGCCCCCACCTGCCCCCCCCAGCCTTCCTCACTCCCTGATCCTTCAGTCTCCCAGGCCTCCAGGTGGCAGCGCTGATCCGGCTGCCCTCCTTTTAGCATCCGCAGTCCGCGCAGATTACGGCACCCTTGGGAGAGCAGGGGGGAGGCGTGAAACATCTTCCTGCCTGTCGCCCAGCAGCTACCAGCGGCCTGCAGCTGGAGGTGCACTCCCAGAGGAGGTTGTGGTGCAGGTGGTGCTGGCACCGTTCATCCTCACTGCATGGCTGGCATCTTCCGATCGGGCCTGGAGCCCATGCCCGCCCCCCGTACCTGCAGAGCCACAGGAATCTGACATGGAAATGTCGTCGCTTACCAGAGGACCTCACTGACCCTCCCATGAGCAGCCGCGGGGCATTGTGACCATAGTCATGTGACTGATCAAATAATTAAAATGGATGTGCGCCCATTATTCCCGGGCATGGTGGTGACATGTACCTACTGTGAGATAATTAAGAATAGGTCATATTGTGTGAGCTGAGATACATTTACAGGCATTTGTGTTTGTCATCACAGATTACACCGTGCAGAGAGCGCTTACACAGTATTTCAGCCAGGGCCACTGGCACTACATTGCACTAATCTCCAAACCAAAATTCTAAGATGATTCTGACAGAGAAGCCTCTTTTATGTCACACACAGTGACAGAACTTTTGGTTGTTAAAATAAACTTGGTAACACTTTACTCAAGAAATATAGCAACTCGGTTACTGCTCAAGCACAAATCATGAACAGATATATCGACTGCATGAAATACACAAACCGTTATGATTGATTAATGATGAACGAACATGGGATCAGTACATAACTAACACTTCCTGGTTAATTAATACATTAAGTAAGAGTGTAACACTACATTATTTGTGACCCCTCAAATACACTCCTACCATAAACGCAGCAGAATTCAGCTCCCACAAACAGGGGCGCTGAAACCTCGAAATCACCTGTGATGGGGGATTATTGTGAAGTCTCACGGTGACTATAAGAGCCCCATCACATTGGTTCCTAGAGCTTATAGTTCTGTTCAATTCTGTGTAAATGTTCCAGTATCGATAAAACGTTGGATAGGTGGGCTTTGTCTTGATTTGACCAACAGCTACTAGCAAAATCCATTATTCCCAGAGTCCAGGGGAAAATTGGCCCTGGGCGCCCGACTCTGGATACGGTGGCTCTGCACTGTTTCATTCACTTTGCACGGGACTCCGTCCCCATTTCAGCCGCATTCTTCATCCTCTCACCGCCTGTTCTGCACCCGATCTCCATCATTTGGTACGGTGATGATAATCTGCCACGTTTTCAGTCCTGTGTGAGGAAGGCCAGCCCTCACTGGCTGCCCGGTGCCATGTGCACTAGGAAAGACATTCAATCAGTTCAATTCAATTTATTTTTATATAGTGCCTTTCACAACGGCGCCGCCCCAAGGCGCTTTACATGCTTGTGTTTTGATATTAATAGAGAGTAATACAGAATAAAGGAAATAAAAGGCAAAGACATTAGCTACAGAAGGAAGGAAGGCCAGATGGCAACAGAGGAGAGGAACCACAAACTCCCAAGTAGGGAGGATAAAAACCTCTGGGGGTCCAAGGTCAACTGGCTGCCCCCCAGAGCATGCTAACAGTATTGAAACAGAATGGAGCAGGATCAGTGCCTGACCGGGCTGCGAACCCAAAAGGTAGATCAGGCTGTTTCTGTTGAAAATTCCTTCTGAACTTTTGGGCCCAGGCTACTCAACTCATAGATATCAATAGATATCACCCTAAATGGGTCCTTGGGGGGGGGCAGAGAAGAGCTGTACAGAATGCTTTTTCGGTAGGTGGAGGGTGTCTATCCTAAGGTCACCTGACCCTTCTTGTCCCTTGGTGTTATAGACAAGCGTGTCTGACATTGGTCTTGGGGTGTCCCTGTCTCCGAGAGAGGAGAGTGCAGCAAACAGAAACAGCATTCCCAGGGGCAGCCCGTCATCCCTGTTATAATAATAATAATAATAATAATAATAATAATAATAATAATCTTTATTTATATAGCACTTTTCATATATGGAATGCAGCTCATAATGTTTCACGTATGAGATTAAAATAAAACCAAAGACAAAGAAGCAACTAACATACAGGTCAATGAAATTGAACAAGTCTGAGTAAAATAAATAAACGAGAGTAAATAAAGGCAAATAAATATATAAACAAAATGTGATATAATATAAAGGGTAGAGTTATAACAGAGCCAGAGCCTGCCCCCCCCCCACCATTTCTTTACCCTGAAAAGGCCGAAACACTAAATACCATTAATCAGTTAGCAGCACTGGTGACTAACCTCATGCCATTGGTTAATTCCACCCACCCCTTACTGTCCACAAAGTGCATACAGGGGTCTGGCTTTACCCTACATGATCCCCATCTACCCCCACACAGAAATCGGTATAATACAGGCCCTCCAGCTGCCCTATATCACCTCATCAGGTTCCGATGGCCATCAAGGTAAGGCCACTCTCACAGCGTGATAGAGAGAAGCCAGGAGCCCAGGTGACTCCCATAATAAGGCGAGGAAATTATGTATGGAAGGAAGGACACAGGTAGATGGGAAGATAATTAGGAGAGAGAGACACCCAGGAGTGGACGTGGCGTTCAAGACGGGGCGGAGGAGGGGTGGTGCCAAGGCAGCCAGCTTCAGCGGTTAAATGCTTTAGTTCCCACTTAAGTAGCTGTCTCTGTTAATATGTCTCCCTCCTCCACCTCCTCCCTCGCTCCCATTTGTCTCTCACTGCCAGGTACGGGCAGAAAGACATCGGTCAGGGTGCAAACACGGCCCCACGCGTGCATAGACAGACATACGTGTGAGAGCACATATATGCAGACAGCAGAGGGGGCCCATGTCACAAACACAGCTGCTCGCCGCTACACGTGTGTGCGTGCGTGTTCGGGTGTTCGGCACATGGATAACACACAGAGCAGGTGCTCGGGCGTGTGCCGTGACTGGGGTGTCCTCTGATGCACTCTGCAGTTTGTGTGTTTTGCTGCCTCCTACCCCCCTGCATCCGAAACCAAGTGGGAGACGAGGAGGATCACAGAGCGTGAAAGAGAGATGGAGTGATACAGCCTCACACTCTCCCTCCTTCTTCCTCTTCACCTCCTTCTCACTACATTTAAATGTCTGGTCCACCATCTGCATGCTGGGGGCTGAGAGCAATCAGTATTCTGTGGTTACACGGCATGGAAAGCAAATGAAAATAAATCGTATTTTCCAAACAAGCATGTCAAGTAAACAAACGCTTTCTCCACCGTATAAAAGCTCAACGACTTCATGGCAGACGTGGTTCCAACAAGAACCACCGCTAGATGTGTCCCTGAACGTCGAGCATCTCCAGTCTGATGCCAAATGGAGCAGGTGGAGGGGGCAACAGAGGCGGTGTGCTTTACAGGGCGAAGAAAGGGGCTTCTGCTGTTTAATGGAGGCTGCACCCCCCACGTCAAAGAGAAGAAAATTTACTACCGCTGTGAATAGGGGGCCCAGGGACGTAGCTGGGAATTGAGGGCCCCTTGAATCAGCCAGAGCATCCATGACCCCATCTGAAGGTGCCACAGCTAAATGAACTCAAGCCAATGAAGGCAATGCATTGTTTTAACTGGAACACACAGCAATAAAATAAACATCCAAACAAAAACCCGGAATTGGCGGGGGGGGGGGGGCAATTAATCCAGTAACACTCTGAGGCGCCAGGAAATGCAAGTGGAGAAGAGAGCGCTAGCAGGTTATTCTGCATGTGGGTGTGGCGCAGACAATGCGACGCTCCCGAGCAGCCTCTGACACATCCCTGCCAACCAAAGTGCCCGACCTGTGCATATGCCAGGGAAGAAACGCCAGCGTGATTAAACAGCCATCAGCTCGTCAGCCGAGGCTCTGGCACGGGCTATATGGCGTGCTCTGCGTCTGCGTGTTTCCTTTACGAGGGACGAGCTTCGATTCACACGTGCGCAGCTTGCAGCTCTAAGGCAGGGCGATCGATGGTGATTTATGTCCCGGACGGCACCCTGTAGATGACATTACATGTAATCCATACTTGTTCCTTTGTTCCAGCTGTGAATCCGGGTCAATGCAAAAAAAAATGTTGAATCACAGATCCGTCAAAAATATCAAATGATAATGTAGCAAGTAACGAACAATTTTATGCCGTATTTTTTGCTGCTGTACTTGACATTATTTTTAATTGTTATTGCATTTGACTGGTAACAATCCTTTATTATCCCTGAATGGCTCCCAGAGAACATTCTCCTTCAGGGATATTAAGGCAGTTAGATTCCACTGATATAGATATACATCAGTGACAGATAGATCGGCTAGATAGATTGATTAGATAGATAGGCCAGACAGGGAAGGCAGGCAGGTAGATAGATAGATAGATAGATAGATAGATAGATAGATAGATAGATAGACTTTATTGATCTGAAGTGTAACATTTTGGATAATTTTATGG
>JAAGVU020000129.1:1010838-1024074 GCA_011763525.2 Mormyrus iriodes
AAGGGGACTGAAAACAGAACGCGGTCCTCTGTTTGGGCCTCAGCTCCGTCACAGGCACAGGTAAGGGGACTGAAAACAGAACGCGGTCCTCTGTTTGGGCCTCAGCTCCGTCACAGGCACAGGTAAGGGGACTGAAAACGGAACGCGCTCCTCTATTTGGGCCTCAGCTTAGTCGCAGGCACGGGTAAGAGGACTGAAAACGGAACGCGCTCCTCTGTTTGGGCCTCAGCTTAGTCGCGGGCATGGTGAGCGATCGGCAGATCGTATGGCTGCTGTTTGGTGGCCCTATTAGCGCAAATCTGAGTAGCAGTTTGTCTCTTGGGTTCAGCCCGTCTGACGGCCTTATTTGATATTAATCTTAATATCGCATTGTCATTTGAAGTATTTTTAGCCGCTCTGTTGAAGGAGATGGGTTACTAGAGCTTTTCCTCTGCCCCCCCGTCCCCTTTCATCAGGGCCTGCTGTCTTTACTAACTAGCTCAGCATCCTTCACTAAAAAGGAAATTGGTGATGAGACAACAAAAGAGGCAGAGGGGGAGTGGGGGGAGAGGGGGCCAGTGCGCCACATCGCTTCATTTATTTTCCACTTCACTAGATCTCTTGGGAAGACTTCCACGTACTCTTTCTTTCCCTCTCTCCCTCTCTCATCTGCACTCTCCTTCTCTCTTTATTCCTCCCTCCCTTGTTGGGTTTAAAAATAGTGCTGCTCTTTTCCTCTTTTTTGTGCGATCTTTTTTTCCATCTGATCTCTCCGTTTCCCTGTATACATGTTTGCCTCTTATTCTCTGTCCCCGTCTCCCCTTTTGCTCTTTGATTAAAAAAAAGAAAACCTCTCTCTCTCTCATCTCTCCATCCCCAACCCCCCCATTTTCAGTGTGAAATTATACGTAGCACCCCCCCCCCCACACACACACACACACACACTTAAATTCCCCACGTCTTCCCCGTTTAAATCAGGCTTCATTGCTGTGACAGGAGGCCTCTAATGGCACCAGTGTGTTTAATAAAACCAACACGGTATGCAAATGCTGCCCGTGCTTCATTAATACAGCGCGTGGGTAATGGATAGCAGCTCGGAAGAGGCAGGTAAGTGGTGATCTAACACGCCTTCCTTTGAACGCTGAAAGGGGCCCTTTCGTAGGCTCCATTTACCAGCCCTTCCTCTTTCTTTTCTCTGCCATTGTAGACACTCACACACACACACGCACACACATACTCACACGCACACACTCACACACACCCACACTCATACACCCACACACATACTCTCACACACACACTCACACACCCACACACATACTCACACCCACTCATACACCCACACACACCCACACACTCTTTCATACACACACACACACATACACACACTCACACACACAAGCTCATACACACACACATACACATGCATATGCATTCACACACACACACTCACTCATACACACAGTCACACACACACACACTCACAGAAAGCACTCACACACACACATTCACTCATACACACAGTCACTCGCACATGCAGTCATGCACACACATTCACACACACAAACACTCTCACTCACACACACACGCACACCCTTCTTCCTGTCTCTAAGCCCCTAACCCTTTTTCCTTCTCCATTTCACACGATTTGCATCTCTCTTTCCCCTGGCATTCTCCTCTGCGCGCCTTTATTCATTTTATGTATATGTATAGTTTTCTAGAAGCGCTTGACTTGTTCCCCCCAAACAGATCTGAGTAATAAAATGTTTTTTTTAAATAATGTTTTTTTTAGTGGCGCGTTGTGCGAGTAGTGCTAAATAGGAGCTGTGTTTATTGGGATGGGTGGGCAGGTGGGGGGGGGTCTGTATGCAGTGTGTGTGTGTGCGGTGTGTGTTTCTGGCCATGCATATGTAAGACAGGAAGTGGGGGACGGGGTTAGATGCGGAGCCCTGAGGAAGAGGAGGAATAGTTTTAGGGGAGGCACCAGAGAGGGATCCACATGAGTATGATGTAGCAGGGTTTTTGATCTTCATTTAATAATTGAATTATAATCTCCCCAGAGAAGTGACCCAAAAGTGAGAGAGGGTAGTGCGAGCAAGGGAGGGAGGGACAGGCCGAGAGTGGGAACGGCAATTCCAGGCAACACACTACTGACACCTACTGCTTTCTGAGCGTTATTACAGCCCTGGGAATGCGTGATTTGTCCCTCTGAAGAGCTGTCCTGTTTGCTGTAGATATGATCCCATTCTGAGCATAGAGAATGAAGTGACTGATGTTGGGGAGGCTCCATCTTTCTCTATCAGGTGCAGATTTTTTGGCAGGATGCTGATAAATGGGAGAGGTCAGGAGGGCCGATGCTGCATGATTTGTCTTGACACTCTCAGTCTAAGCCAGCCCCACTAGCTAACTCCCACCCCCCCACTCACCGCATCACCAAAGGTGCAGAGGGCTAAGCCCCCAACATCGCGGCTTTGCCAAAAATACCAGCCGCCCCCAAGGGGTGTGTTTAGGGCCTGCCAACCCGGCAAGGAGTGGGGGCTGCCATGCAAACAGGGGTCGGGGATGTCCGGCTGCCTCCCCCCTTCTTCTCATGATTCAGGCCTGTAGAGAAGTGGCAGAAACAGCAGCATCTCCCAGGCTCTGGACATCAGAGAAGGACACAGGCAGGTCCAGACCCAACCGCGAACCTGGAGGTGACCTTGGCTGGCACCCCCGGTGCGCCGCTGTGCCACACAGGAGCGCTTTACCTTGGACATGCCAGGCCTGTGCCCCAAGTTAATGCTTACAGCTATCTGCCTTTGTCCACAGAGACTTTAATACTTGCCTGGAAATTGAGCCGGTGGAGTCTTTATTGATCATTTCTTACCATCCCATAAATCCCACTCCCCCATTGTTTTCGAGTTTTGTTGTGTGGCTCTGTGTCCCCCTGCTTTGTCGTGGGGCCTGCGTCCTGCCCTTTCTCACCACCCTCCCTCTCTCTCCCCCAGTCTCCGCAGAGAGGGCTACACGGTGCAGGTGAACGTCAATGACTACCTGGACATCTACTGCCCGCACTACAACGACAGCCAGCGGGGTGGCGTCGGCGAGCAGTACGTGCTCTACATGGTCAGTTACCGCGGCTACCGCACCTGCGACCCACAGCTGGGCTTCAAGCGCTGGGAGTGCAACCGGCCGCACGCACCACACGCGCCCATCAAGTTCTCCGAGAAGTTTCAGCGCTATAGCGCCTTCTCCCTCGGCTACGAGTTCCACGTGGGACATGAGTACTACTACATCTGTGAGTGTTACGGTCTTCACTGCTGGCCCCTAGAGGCCTATGCCGGTAGTGCAGCTCCAGCTGCTGCTTGATTTCTGCACAGTATCGACGTCCGGGCCAGCATGGGTCTGTAGACTAAGCGTTCCCAACTCCCACTGGGCTGCGGGACGCTGGGGGTTTTGTGGAGGGGCTGGCTAATGTCCAAAAATAAAGTATATATTAAATTGTTTTTAACAACTCCTCAAATTTGCATAGTATGTTGGCATCTGGAAAAAGACGGTTGAATGCATAATTGATCCACTGGTTACCCTTCCCCACCCCTGGCTCTTTTTGTACAGCATAAACAGGTCCGTGAGGAATTGCAGAGTGTCAGGCTCCCCTTTACATTAAGTCTGTTTAGAGGCCAAGTGATAGTGCCCCCCCCCCCCCCCCCCCGGAGCTGACGGAGTATGTGTACTGTGTGTAGCTGATGCTCTTCTGTGTCATCACAGCCACCCCTACCCACCACCACGGGCACAGCTGTCTCCGGCTGAGGGTCTATGTCTGCTGCTCCACCAGTAAGTGCGTTTCTCCTCCCATTCTGCGGGGGGCGCCGTGCTCAGGCATGCCCGGCTGGGGCAGCTAACAAACACACTCACAGCGGGCAGCGTGCCTTCCTCACATGTTTACATACAGCAGCTGGACTCCGCCACCTCCCCAGTCACTTGAAAACACCCAATAAAAATAAGAAAAAGAATCACCACTTTTTTAACTTAATTTAAAAATGAATTATTAATCTTTAATTAATACAGAAGCAGGAATGAATCGGTCTCCCGGGAATGGGGTCGGATGGCTCGCAGGAGCACCTGAAGGCAGTGCCGTCACCTCGCAGTCAGTGACGAGCCGCGTCCTTTGCGCCGCCTTTGTGCTGCGTTCGGGGTGTGTTTAGGTTCTTAATGCTGCTGATAATTAAGGCGTCGGTCGCACTTTTCCAGGTCACCTGTGCTCACCAGCAGCCATATGTCCTGCCCGCTTGCCTCAGCTTCTCTCTATCTGGAGCTCTGCCCCCCCATCTGCACGTCTCTCCCTGGCCGTGTGTGACCCCCGCTCGGCTGTGGCAGGCGCTGCCCCACAATGTCAGCCTCTGTCTCTGCCTGCTCTCGCCCTCAGCCACCCTCCCCCCCCTCTCCCCTCGGTCATTTCTCCCTCAGCTCTGCTGTGTTTTATGAGGCCAAAAGCAATTTCCTGTCCTACCTGTAGCTGTCTGTGTATGTGTGTCTGTATCTGTGTGTCTCTGTCTGTGTCTGCGTATGTGTGTTTGCATTTGTGTGTATCTGTGTTTTTGTAATTATTACATTGTGGGGCCCAGATTTCCCCACAATGTGATAAAAACCTGTAACTTTTTACCTTGTGGGAACATTTTTTTTGGTCCCCGCATGGATAACCTCAATTTTATAATAATCTGTGACTGCAACCAAAAATGCCAGAAGTCTTGTATTTTGATTAGTTACTTATAGTTAAGGTTAGGGCTGGGTAGAGGTTAAGGTCAATAGAAATGAATGGACGGTCTCCACAAAGATATTATTACAAATGTGTGTGTCTGTGTGTGTATGTGTGCCTGTGTGTATGTGTGTGTCACCGCTGGGCAGTGTGCGGTGGCCCCGCAGGTCCATATCCCCCCCCGTCACCTGGCTACTCTGTATTAGGCTGCTTTCTTAAGTGCGTTGCGATTCCCCCCGCAGTGCCTTTATCAGCCCAGCCAGTGGCTGCCCCCGCCTCCCATGTCAGTATTAATCCATTCCAGTGCCCAGCCAGTCTGCTGCTCTCCATATATTGTTTTAACCCGTCTCTGGCTGTCACTTTAAATCTACTGTGGTATGCAGTCAGCCGGCTGCGCTGAATGGATCCCATTAACCCCCCGTGTGTCTGTTGGGGGGGGGTACACTGTCCCACCCAGCCACACTGCTATCCGGTTTGTTGTTTTAACACCCCCCATTCCCCTCACCTCCCATTCTCCATTTCAGTGTCGATTTCAATTTATCGAGGTGTCTGAGGAGCTTATCCTCGCCCTCCCGGTGTGCTCTTTGCATCATGTCTCTGCCTGCGAGTGCCGGCTAAGTGTGGCCAAGCTCTCAACACGACTCTCTTCTCCAGCTTCTGACGTGGACGACAACATCCACCCAACGCAGGCAGACTACACGCTCAGGCCCAACATCAAAATACATGACATTGGTGAGTGTCCTCTCTTCCACCCCTCTTCCTCTGTCTCTCGTTCTGTTGTCCTGCTGCTCTCCTGCCTCTCTGCGCCAATGACGGTCAGACTGGCTTCTGCTGGCTGCTTTATATTATATTACCCGACGAGCTGAAGCTGGCTCTGTGAGATCCGCTCGCTGGTCACGCTCCCCCTGCCCGCTTCCTCCAATCGTATAATATTGTTTACGCTGTTGTAAATTGAAGGTACCTTTGTGACTGTGAGGTTAAACAGGAAATCGGCACTTTCTCCTTATCAGTTCATTTATCAGGATCTTGTGTCCAGCTGACAGAGGTGTAACACGGGTGACCAACAAGGCCCTGCTGTCCCCTAGCACACCTGTCCCTCCTCTGTCCCCTAGCTCACCTGTCCCTCCTCTGTCCCCTAGCTCACATGTCCCTCCTGTCCCCTGGCTCACCTGTCCCTCCCCTGTCTCCTCTTCTCCTGTCTCCTTCCCCTCCTCTGTCTACCAACTCGCCTGTCCCTCCAGTCTCCTGGCTCACCTGTCCCTCCCCTATTCCCTAGCTCACCTGTCCCTCCTCTGTACCCTAGCTTACCTGTCCCTGTTTTGTTTCCCGGCTCACATTCTCCCCCGTTTCTCCTCTTTCTCTTCATCTCTCCCCTTTCTCTGCTTTCTGCCTCCCCATCCCCCAATCTCTCCCATTTCATTTGTCCCTGGTCTCTTGCAATCTCTTCCCTTTTTCACGTCGTTCCATCTCTCTGCTCTCCACCTTTCTCTCTCCCTGTCTACCCCGCACCTCCTTGTCTCCACCTGTCTTTTCCCCTGTCTCTCCCACTCTCTCCCCTGTCTATGCCCATGCCCAGTCTCTCCTCCTCTCTCTCCCCCATTTATCCTTCTGCCTCTCCCCATGTCTCCCTCTCTCTTCTCCTGTCTCACTCACTCTCTTCTCCTGTCTTTCTCCCCATCTCTCCCCCTCTCTTCTGTCTCTCCCCGTCACTCCTCCTGTCTTCCCCCATCTCTCTCCGTCTGTCTCTCCCTCTGTCATTCTTCCTGTCTCTCCCCACATCTCCTGGTCTCCAACCCTCTCTTCTTATGTCTCTCCCCATCTCCCTGTCTGTCCTCCTGTCTCACCCCCAGTCACTACGCCTGCCTACTTTGTCTTCTTTTCTCTCCCCCAAAGTGCTCAGCTGACCTGGATACCTGAGCCCATTAACTGCTCTGGTCGCAGTGGTTGCACTTTACATTAGCTAGCACATTGCTAATGAGCAGTATTATCATAATCATCCTTTAACAGGCTCCCCGGCTCTGTAACACAGGTTCGGCAAAGCGTGACCCAGCAGAGAGCCCTTACCCCCCCCTCCCGGCCTCGTAGTCCCTGCCCACAGGACTTTGCCAAGTGGAGTCGGTGTCCTTGCCAAGTGTCCTGCCCTTCCCACTCCTCGCCAGCACCCCTCATTGGCTTTCTCTGCATTTTTTTCACCGTATCAGAAAGGAGCCACCCCTGACAGAGAGGGCGTGGAGTGTATTAGTGTCTGAGCCGCAAATAAATGGCGTGTTCACCCTCACCTGGAGCAAGTGGTGCTGCCACAGTGATGAGACCAGGCCCACCTTCACTGCTGTGCCCTTCCGGGGCCCAGAGTGGGGAACGGTCAATGCCTCTGTGTTTTAGAGGCTCACCGCCAGTTCTGCTCAGTGATGCTGCACCCAGCATTGTCGGGTCAGCGCCAGAGCAGCAGTTAGCGGGAGAGCGGGAGTGCGGGTAAGCGAGAGTGTGGGTAAGTGGGAGTGTGGGTAAGCGGGAGTGCGGGTGAATGGGAGAGCAGGGTAAGGGGGAGAGCAGGGTAAGCGGGAGTGCGGGTGGCGGGAGTGCGGGTGAGCGGGAGAGCAGGGTGAGCGGGAGTGCGGGTGAGCAGGAGTGCGAGTAAGCGGGAGTGCGGGTGAGCGGGAGAGCAGGGTGAGCGGGAGAGCAGGGTGAGCGGGAGTGCGGGTGAGCAGGAGTGCGAGTAAGCGGGAGTGCGGGTGAGCAGGAGAGCAGGGTGAGCGGGAGTGCGGGTGAGCAGGAGTGCAAGTAAGCGGGAGAGCGGGAGTGCGGGAGAGCGGGAGTGCGGGAGAGCAGGGTAAGCAGGAGAGCAGGGTGAGCAGGAGAGCAGGGTAAGCAGGTGAGCACACCACAATGCTGCCTTAGTGGCCGATAAATCAGAGACCCACCACTGGTTCTGCCGCCACATCATTAGGACTTTTCCAGTTTATTGCTGTATTGTGTACTCAGGCTAGATAAAGGACTTGCAGCTTCAGTCTGTACTTACAAATTCGATGCCCCCCCCCCCCCATCTAATATGCACCTGTGTGTTTCCATTCCCCGAAATGATGGGCCCTGTTAGTCGTGGACACTGCACCACACAGCTTCCTGGATCATTCCCTCGGGAGCTCCGGCAGCCACGCATTTCTCGCTTACAGGGCACTCCGGCGTTCGCCTGCGCGTGTGAATCCCGGGCTGTAATCTCCTGCATGTCCTGGCGCCGACACCGGGAGCCGGAGCCGTGGGAGGGTTAAGCGGCTGCTTGTTCATGGAGGAGCATCCCTCCGTCACGGCAGCGGGAACAGAGCGAGTGACTGGGCACGTCTGACAGATGTCAGAAGCTCAGCCCGCCTGTGGGAGGGTGACGGAAGAGGCATGAGTAACACTGTGGGGGTGAAGCCGCCCCCGTTTGGCAGGGGAGCACATCCTGTGATAGGGCAGGCCTTGAGCCGTTAGCTGCCCTGTAGGATGCCTGCTCTCCTGCCTGACGGCTCTGTCCAGCTAATCAACCGCTTTTCACTGGGACAGTCTGCCGTGGGGCGACTGAACGGATGAACGTGTGGGGGGTGCTCCCTCCCCGCTGTGTCTCTCTCCACGGTGAGCCCTGTACCAGGCGAGATAAAGAGCAGCAGATAAGGCTGCCTGAAGAGGGAGGCTCGGGCGTCTGGATGCAAACCAGGTTTTCGTACTGGAATACTTAGAATCCTGACAGCATGTGCTTGTAGGGTAACTCTGTCACATGGTACAGGTCAGGTGCTCTTCATTAAAAGTCAACAGAAGCAGGCCAGAGGCCATGAACAGTGGCCGGCAGGTGGCGCTGTATGTCAGCCAGTGGAAATTCCCCCAAGGCCATGACCCCAATGTCATGACCCCTGAACACCTGGTAGAGGCATGTGGGGGCGAGGGAACGGCGTGTTTCGTCTGCGGGCGCATCCCACCCACCGATTAGATGCAGGGCCGCTCAGGAATGTGTTTGTCTGCCTGCCTTGCACCTAAACCCGTTTGGCTGCATTTTTACTCTTTCGGCAGACGGGGCTGCTCCAGCGACCCCTGTCCTGTCCCGTCGCTCCGCAGCGTCTCCATCTCAGCATTTAAGCCCACAATCCCTAGGGCTGCAGATACACCCCCCATCTCCCAGCGCCCCTCTCGGGTCCCTCCAGTCGCTGGCGTAATGGGAATCCACGTTGGTGTGATGTGTCCTCTGTGCTGAATGAGCCTGTCCGCTCTGCCTGTGGGCGGGCTTAATGCCACAGGGACACCACTTAATTATCCTCTACTGAAGCCCCTGTGTCATGTCCATTCAGTGTCCCCCCCCCACACCCTCCCCTGTCTCCTCCCCATGAATCCCCGCTATGCATCCCCCTCCACACGTCCTCTCCTGCATGTCCCCCAGCAGGTCCGCTGCCCTCGTCTCCCTGACTTTCCTGCCTTCTCTCCCACAGATGAGTTCAGCCCCGAGGTCCCCAAACTGGAGAAGAGTATCAGTGGGAGCAGCCCCTCGCGCGACCGCCTGCTGCTCACTGTGGCAGTGCTCTTCCTCACCGTCCTCTTCGTCTCCTAGCACGCCCACCTCCCCTGTGGCGGCTAGCCGGCGGGAGGGGCGCGGGCAAGCGCGCAGAGGTCGAGAGAAGAGAGGGGGCATGACTGGAAAGGGGAGCCAACGACGCACTCGGGATGGTTACCCGGTGCGACGAGACTCGGATGGAGATGAATGTGACGTGAAGCAGCCTGGACACGTGACGACGTGCCTGCAGACTGGCGGCGTGTGAGTGTGGTACTGCTACGTATGACTCTCGCAACATGCATGTGTAGATGTACGTGTGTCCCAACCCGAGGACCAGCGCCGCCTTCTGACAGCGAGACGGTGCATCCGGACCCGGTACCACCGCCATACAGGTCCAGGCCCGGATCGCATGTCAGATCAGTCAAAAAATGTGACTGAGGACACATGGACCCATGGCCCAAATGGAGCTCGCTGGACACACACCACGACAGTGCCCTGCTTCACTGGCGGCACGCCTCTCCTGTACCGAAGACGCCTGCACCGCTGTGACTGGCTGCAGCTTTGCCACTTAGCGCGGTGCGCCGTAGCCAGCCGAGATGACACACGGCGGTCAGCGGCCGTCAGCCGTGCCTCTTAAAGGAGAGCGTTCCCTCCCCGTCGCGTACTGTAGTCTTTATGTAGCCATGGATCACGTTCCTCTCCCCATTTTATTTTGGTCTAGATGCCTTCAAGGTGGATTTAAGGGTTTTTTTTCCACTGTTATTATTTTTTGCCTAGCTTTGTCACGCAGGAAACTGCATAAACACTTTAGATCAACCCAATTTGAAATCTCTTACCGTGAGATGGGGTTCCGGCTCTCATTTCTCCTGATTTGGTGGTCTGCACACTTCAGCAATACTGGTTTTAAATAACTGAATTGATCAGCACTCATCATTTCCCCCCAAACTGTTTTTTTCTTCATAACTGTATATAGAAACAGCAGGTGAGCCCAAACCCCCCATCTGTAGGACTGAAGTAGCCTTCTGTAGAGTGACCAGGCCAAGCCTTTCATGACAGGGTCTGAGGGACCCTCCCACAGCAAACTTGAAGACTGTGACAAGATGTATCTAAATATACATATAACTGTGTGTATATATATATATTTATATACATTTTGGATTGTAGTTCAAGGCCTTTTTCCCTCTTCCTTGGACAGCGTGGCATGTGGCCTGATTTTTTTACGCCAGACACCTGTTCGTCTGCAGGTTTACTTTGTCGTAACCTTTTGGGCAGAAGCGTGTAGTATCTGTGTACCATCCATTCGCACACAGCACAAGGACAACTCACAAACAAAACGTAACATTTCATACCGGGGAATAGTGGAAAAACATATATGTAAATATATATATCTATATATATACATATATACGTAGTGAAATAAAACATTGTTATAAGTGCTTTGGTTTGAGGACATGAAACATGTGTATGCAAGCTGGAGTGTGTGTGTAAAAATGTGTTTAACGATCATGCCCATTTGCTGTTAGCACCTTATGAATCCTGGTATTGGTGTGTGATAGTATCAGTCTGCAATCAGTGTTCTTTTAGATGCAAGTTAACAACACCTTAACAGCAGAATATGGCTGATGGTTACTGCAGCGCCAGCGTGTGCGCTCATGCTCATCAGAGCAGGATCGCCGTGGGGAAACATCTCATCCTGTCATAGGGGCAGTAGAAGAAACATGGCCTCTCGTCAGGAGATCCAGGCTCCAGAATGACAGGCATCTCACAAACTTGAAAATGAATGTTTTTTTTTAAGCCTCTTTTTGGGTTTGTGTCGTTTTACAGCTGTGTGTTTTGGGCTGGTGTTGGGCATGAATGGCGGCCGGGTGGGATCTCATAAAAGCTGTCGAAGAGTTGATGGGGAAGACGCAAAACACAAGAACAAATCACTCTTCAAATGTTGCACTTAAAAAACCTAGACACGAGCGTATGAGGGAACGTGCAAGTCAGTTTCAGTGTTATGTGTGTGTGTGTGTGTGTGTGTCCTGGCATCCGCGTGCCCGTGCGTGGCTGCCCGTTACCGCGCGAGTGTTTCGGAAGGTCTGTCTGCGCACGTGTGAGCGGATGAGCACCGAATGGGCAAAAACAACAAAAGCATTTATTAGTGTTGGAAACAACGAATAACAATCATGTTTACCTTTGACTGGAATGAATAAAAAGGAACTTGAAATATAAACAAGCTGTACAATGGAAAAATGATAACAAAGGTTATAATAATGATTATAATAATGATGATAACAAAATAATAAGCTTAAGAGTCATACTTTTAACAAAGGTGTTGTGTGTTTATTGAATGATGCTTTGAGGAACACCTCTCCCTTGATTTCGCTACATTTCCTACCGTTCCTCTTTCCCGCCTCCCTCCATTCCGCGCCTGGTCTCCTTCACACCTCCTGCTAAACACGCCGAACCTCCTGCCGTCCCCGGGAAGACCCGCATGAGGAGGGCAAACGGCAAAGCCGTACACACCGTGTGCCGGGTAAGAGCGGGCGCCCGCGGCCTCCCTGCCGCCTGCCGGCTTTCTGCTCTCCGTCCCGGTGGCCCTCGGGCTCCCAGGCTCTCTCTACCTGTCCCCCGTATTTTCACTTCGCACCTTCATGTTCTCTCTTGGTCTCCGGCCAGCTTTGCCAAACGGAACAGGGAGGCAAAATAAGCTCGGGCTGATGTGGAAGGACTTTGTCAGGCTGCAAAGCGCAGCTAAGCCGGAGCTACTGAAGGGGTCTGTCCCGCGTGCCTTCCCACTCCAGCCGAGCGTCGGCCACGCGCCGCGCGCGACCGGCGGGACCGGGGACCTCCCCGAGGGGGGGGCGCATCGCTAAAACGCTCTCATTACTAATATTCATAAGAAGCACTTGTAGCAGTATATCGCTATTTAACTGTTTTAATTGTATCCCGGCACTTGGCTGCTATGAGACGTTTTCCCTTTGTAAGCATCTCGCAGTTAAACTAAAATCAATTATATAAAATGAGCTTCAAACTTAAAAAAAGACACAACAGGTGAGTATTGAGCATAAGCGTAGCTCATGTTATTAGCGTTTCATTGCAACTGCAATATTTTGAACGAAATGGCTTACGTAACCTGAGCCGCTTGTTGACATATTTTTAACGTCTTTTAACGTAATTAAGGCGGAGAGTGGTATTACAGATAACATATGTTTTGTCTTTTCATTTAATAAGCTGTCTTTAATATTAATTTGATTGCAATTAATTATTATTAAATCAGAATAGTTTCCCCGTAAACAAATTGAACACAGTGTGAGATGCCAGCCACCAGATGGCGTTGTTCAGTCACTTTTTGCTGAACTGGCCCAACAGATACACGGTAGCAGCTCTGCCGACAATTTTACCTAAAGCGACTTATAATTTGTACACATTTATACAGAATATTTCACCGAAGAAGTTCGGGTGAAGTCCGTCGCTCAAGGGAACCACAGCTGAAAGTCTCCTTGTAATAACGATGCGGAATCATGTTAACTGGGCCAAATGGATTTAAGTCAATGAAATATGTGCCTTTGAGAAGACTGCAAAAAGAGACACTTATTAAAAAACATTCATCGCTGGTATAATATTAATTTTTTTGTACAGCGTCCAGAGAACTCAGATAACAGCAGTTCCTTTGCTTGCCTCCATGTACACTCTCCTTTGGAATCACACTTTTCTCATGAATGCTAACCAGCAAATGGCTTGCAATGTGTGCTTTGGAATCCAGGCCAAGAAAACGTTCCTCCTGGAAAACTTTGACACATCCACAATGGAGTGCAGTTATCACGGTGTGAATAATCGGCCAATCAGGTGCATTCACAGTGCTCTTTTTAGTCATTATTTGCAGATGATGACATCACGCCCTTCCTGATTCCACTGCACTGATCCTCCAGTCTGTTATTCTGACACACCAGCTACATCTGTTCCTCTGCTCATTTATTTGAATGCTTTCTTCCCACCTCCATCTTTTCCACCTCTCCACTCT
>JAAGVU020000129.1:1044298-1066903 GCA_011763525.2 Mormyrus iriodes
CTCCACACTTCCTCCTCCTCCTCTCGCTGTCGGCCCACGTCCCCGTTCTCACAGCCCCCACTCTCCTGTCCTTGCTGCTGTTCTGCTCTTCCTCTGAGGACGAAGGGCTCTGTGTCTCACCCTGTTTCTCGCCACTGTGGGATTTCCTAACTGTAATTCCCACTATTACAGATCCTTGTGTGTCACTGATTGCTGCAGTGTGACTGGGCTGGTAAGTGTGTTGTGGAATAATGCGATGAGGGCTGTCTGCAGTGTGTTTATGGGACCTATGATCATGCTACTGGCTACTCTGTACTAGACTCTATCGCCCCCTACAGATGTCCTCCCATACCCATCCTAGACTTAACTTGGCTTTTCTTTTTCAAAATAATAAAATTATTATAGTAATACTATAAAATTTACTTTTTTATTGCAGTGACATCCCTCCAAACTTTGATCATATGTGTATGTGATTCTTGGGACTTCATTTGACGCCCGCTTTGGGATTTGTGCGACTGGGGGGCCGAGGTGGGGGGTTAGGGGTTAAAGTGGGAGGAGAGGTGAGGGGTAGAGAGAGAGCGGGGGTGGCAGGGCAGAGAAAGGGCACAGCTGTAAGGAAGACGGATTGTTTTACAAAATTCACACTGGATAAAGGAGCCCTGGTATATTATGTTAAGTTTAAGCAGAAGACAGACCAGGGGGGGCAGAGATGGACAGAGAGGGGAGGGCCGCACTGACTATGATAGATGGCCAGCCAGAAATGTTGAATCGCATATAGGTGTAGAGCATATAGGGAGCTCCTGGGGGCTCCTGGGGGTTCCTGCGCCTTACAAGCTGCCACCGCGCCCATCGGCTGGCTGTGGCCCAGTCCACGGCTCAGCGCCTCACGCTAATCCCTGCTGGGGGCAGTAGATTAGGCCGGCACCATTAACTCCAGGTCATTTCTCGGAATGGCTGTGTGGAAACCAGGCCGGATCACCCTGGGGGTTCAGAGCCCCACGGTTCCCTTTGACGCAGTGTCGCCCTCTGCTGGCTGGGTGTGAGGTTCCCCCGTCGCCCAGGCTCGCCGACTGCATGCACCCTCTCGGCGTGTTGGGGGGTGAATACGTGCCTCTGCTGATTCCATAGCGGTGTGTTATCCGTAACCCTGACCTCTGGGCATTGTGACCCTCCCCCCGGTATCTTCCTGACATTCCGAAGGGGAAGGGGGGGCCGGCGTGAAAGGGCCGGCCTAAGGGGCATTTATGGCTCCCTGCATGTTGTTGAGTGTTGGTTTGTGCCTTGTGATCGCGTGTCATAACTCGCACCTCTCGCTCTTGGTAGACAGGGTGCCAGGAGGGCGGGGCTTTGTGGGAGCGTCAGGGGCCAGCCCTGGGGAGGAGGAGGAGCAAGCCCGCGGAGGCCAGTGTGCCTGACATGGCTGTGGACCAGCTGTGCAGGGCAGTCGACCTGGGTCCATCTCTGGGGAGAGCAGGGAGGGTTAAGCCCAGGTGTGTGAGCTCCGATCTGGCCTTGCCGATTCTGCTGCGGGCTGCCGGAGACGCCCTCCTGGGCCCTAGCGGCCCCCCAGCCCAGCTCAGCCCTCCCCCTCCTGGATCAGCGCTGAACAGTAGCTGAGGGGGAAGGCGGGCAGCTTTGCGGGCATCATGGATGAATTACTGTTTCATTGCTGAGTCTGTTTGGTTAATTGGGGGATTTTTTTCCAAATAAAGGCCGTAAACAAAGGAGCTGTTATCTCTCTGCTGGCCTGGATAAGCACCGACAGAGGCTGCGCACACCCCAGCGTCCCAGGCAGCCCCGCTCCTTCCCCCGCACCTGAGGCACACAGCTTTTTGGGGGGAAGTGCCTGATATAATAATCCCCAGCCCCCCAGGGGGACAGTTGGGTGTCTTTTTGGGTTTAATTATAGCCTATTTAACCACCGCCCCCACCCCCGACTCCAGAGAACACATTGGGTCCATGCTGCAAACAACTTTAATTTGTTAGCCTTCAAAGAGAGGAGGGGGGGCACCATCTCGGGAGGCCGTCATTTGGAGTCTCTGAGGCAGAGCTTCTCGCTGACGGCAGAGCTGAACACGTGGCTCAACGGGAGCCTCCTGAACATTAGGGCTGCGAGCAGTGGGTCCCCCAGAGCCACGCCGGGCCCCCCAGAGCCACGCCGGGCATCCCAGCCGTAAAGAAGCATGAACCTCTGCACGGGGCACCCCCACCTTGCCCGTGGGCGCGCAGAGAGTCCACAGCAACCGTAGCTAATCAGACCCCCCCCCCCACCCTCCCCGATGCTTTACACTGTGTCGTAATTTTGACAGGGTGGTCATCGTCAGTGGGGGGGGTTAGTGGGAGGATTTAGACGGGGGTGAGGGGGGGTTTGGAGCCAGACTGTCTGTCCCTAACTAGGGGTCTCGGCAACAAAAACAACAAGAGAGGGAGGGGCAGCAGCTCGAGGGGGGGGGCAGACACCTCCACTCCAGGCTTTGATCATAAGTCACACATATGGACCGAGTCCCTTACGCACGCTTCAGGAAACGGCATCTTTGATCCATCCATTTAGTGGGCGGGGGGGGTTCACTGGCTGGAGTTTAAGGAAAGTCCTGGTGGGGGGGGAATATGTTTCAGCTCCAGTCAGCCTGAGGTAAAACCTGCTGCTCTGGGGGAAACTGTGAGAACAAGGAGAGCTAACAACTTGTTCCTACTAGAATCTGCTAGGATCTACTCAGATCACTGTTGCACATATCTAGGATCTAGTGGGATCTACTCAGATCTCTGCTGCATGTGTCTGGGATCTTCTAGGATCTATCCGGATCACTGTTGCATGCGTCAGAAAGGAGCAGTGCTGTCGAGCTCCTTTTTCACTTCCTATATTTAAACCCGAAGGTTGTACGAATGCAGGCAACTTTGTGAGCGACCTGTGTTCTGAAAACCCGCCGAGTCTCACATGGAGGTGAAGCCTCAGGGGTAGCCGCTCCCCCCATCCCTCAGGTGACCCCCCCCCTGTGAGAAAGTGAAAGGCTGAGTGCAGTGGAGCCCTCTGTCACAGGCGGGTGAGCACAGACCCGGAAAGCGAGGGTGGAGGGTATGAAAAGAGGCATGGGGGGGATTAGCAGGGGAAGAGGCAGGCAGTCTGACTGTGTCCTTTCTGCTCCTGATCAAAGACGAGGGGATGTTCGGGGAGGGGGGCTCTCAGACTGAACGTGCCGGTCAGGGATGGGGCAGTAACTGAACACGGGTGCTTTTGTGGGTCTATGACCCGTGATTTCCCTGCCGCACCAAAACCAGTGCCCAGTGTCCCTTAACCCTTTATGAGCCACACGTGGGTGGCAGAAAGCGAGAGGACAGTGTGGGCGTGCTCCGAGCCTCACCTTTTCCGCAGGCATTCATAAGTAGGCGTGAAAACGGGTCTATCCTGCCCCCATCTAACAGGCTGCCAGACAGGTCTGCAATGGCCCCACCCCCACAGAGCCCCACCCCAAAATGCTCAGGCGGGCTGCCGGGTGGTTTAAGGGAATCAGAATGAAAACGGTTCGGTGGCTATCTGTGCTAATCTGCTTCAATCGAGTGGTGTAGGATGTAACCAGGGAAACGGCTGCCGTGACGACCAGCGCCTCATTCAGCGCAGCGCTCATGGGAGGTGGGATCAGCGCGGCCTGCCTGCTTCATTACCCACCCCCCATCTCACACGTTTTCCAGCAAATGAGCCTGCTGCCCAGGAAAAGCGGTCTGCTGGCAAAAGGAGCGATATTTAATACCCCCCTGTGCGAATTCCCTGAGGATGCCGCCCCCCCACACTGCTGGCTGTGTGACTGCGAGATTTACTAAGTGCCCCCCTCTCCCCCATTCTCGCCCCCCTCCAGATTTCTGTGGAGCGAGTACACCGTGCAGGTGCGCATCAATGACTACTTGGACATCGTGTGTCCACACTACGTGCGCGGCGAGCTGCCCTCCCAGGAGGCTGAGCGCTATGTGCTGTACATGGTGGAGCCGGAGGACTTCGCCGCCTGCAGGCCGCGGTCCCCTGAGCAGCTGCGCTGGGAATGCGCCCGGCCCTTTGCGCCGCACGCCCCCGAGAAGTTCTCCGAGAAGTTCCAGCGCTTCACCCCCTTCACCCTGGGGAAGGAGTTCCGGCAGGGCGAGAGCTACTACTACATCTGTAAGCACCGCTGTCTCTGCTGGGGCCCCGCCCACAGGGGATCGCCCCGCTTAAAGCTTCGGCCTTTGATTAGCCACTTGCTTGCATGTCTGACCTACGTCTCTCGTCTTTGTGCCTCTCAGCAAAGCCCTTGCATCACCACGGCAAGGAGTGTTTGCGGCTGCGGGTGGACGTCGTCGGGCCTAATGGTACGAGCACCAGGCTTATTTGTTTATCCTCGTGCTGGTTAGACCCAGAGTGGGTGCTCTTCACGCCTTTTTTTCTGCCCCTTTGGCGTCCCTGGAAGGTTCTAATCCTGCTCTCCTGTCTATAACAGGGTCTCAGGAGCCCAAAGTCAATGGTGGAGGAGGCGGAGTCCACAACCCGTCCAATCGGCTTCCTGCAGGTACGTTGCGGCCCGCTGTGCGGGGTCCTTTGCGGCGCTTTGCCAATGGCTCTGCTAATCGTGAGAGAGTCTGAAACTCAAGGCCTCCCCACCTCTTCCCCCCCCCCCCCAGACGACCCAGCGGTGATTGAACCTGAGGTTCAGAAGAGTGTGGGAACAAACTCTGGCCTGAAGCCGGCCTCGGTCTGGTTCTTCACGATGATCCCCTTCTTACTGTCGCTGACTCTGCACTGAGGCTGCAGCAGAACCTCGGACCGCAGAGACTGTTTCTATGGAGACAATGGACTGGCGACGGTGGTGTGGGGGGACCACAGCGGGGTCTTACAGCCCGGTGCTGGTCACTGGGAAAGTGGGAAACACTCGATTTTTATTAATGTTGTGCACAGAATCAGCATAACGATGACCAAGGTGTTTATGGAGCTGTAGATGTTCACTGGAATGTTTCTGCAGAAAGAATGTGTGCGTCCCTTTGTGAAGGATTTATTTTTTTGTCAAGACTGCCACAGGCCTCCTCTTCTCCCACCTTTCTATCCTCATGATGACAGGAATGACGGAGAATCCTGGACTTCAAGCTGAAGGACCAGGAAAGATTCAAAAAGTGAGCGCTGACTTACCCCCCCCATCGATGGGACTATGAACTTAAGCAGAAATTCTACAGTTTTAGCTAATCCTTGTCTAACAGTGAGCCAAAGAATACAGTGATCATCTCAGAATTCTCCCTTTTTTATATATATGTAGATATGTACATATATCGGGTATTTCATTCGTGATAAAAAAATGAAACGCTTAATATTAATGTCCTGCAGACAGTGACATGCTAAAGAAAATGCTGGTCATTTTATGTAGCATTCAGACAGACTGTAAGCATTTTCCTCAGTGTCCTTGTATTGACTGGAAGATTGTATCGTAAACATGTACTGATCAGGTGAAACTGTACCGGACCAGAGGTATACACTGTATCAGTGCAGATTCCAAACGATATGAAACGCAGACACACACCATAGCATCGCAGATTCATGCCACGGCTCGTGTCTGTGGTACGCCAAACCACTAGTCCTGTTTCCTGCTGAGGTGACTGTTAGTTTTCTTATGCTTTGTACAATATTTTATTGTATTGCTTTCACTATGTAGCACCAACACAATGCTTCACAAAACGGTACGCTGGTCTTCAAGAAGCCCGTCCGGACACCGAATGAAGAACAAGCTCTGGATATTTTTGACAGTAACGTTGATTTTAATCATGTTTCGCAGTTTTGTATATTTGTATCATAAAGTGTATAATATGTGTATATAGAGAAGTATATGAAAACATTTGTTAAACGCTGAAACATGAATTTCTTAAGTGAAATAAAGATGTATATGAAAGCTATGACTGTGGCCTTGTTCATTTCACCTTCCCCAGAAGCTTGTCTTTAGCTATGTGCACGTCACCCGGGATAAACACACAAAACTACAACCTCAGAATTTGCCATACAACCGTTTTAGCACCCAGGCTCCACGAGAACTTGTGAGGTTCTCAAGGTTGGATTTGAAGGCAGGGCAGCCAATCAGAGGCCGTACATGCTTCTAAACAAATTCAAGAGAGGGTTCATAGGCCCCCGCATGAAGTCAAAGCCGTTCTGCTGTCTGGGGAGCCCATAGATCTAAAAATCATTGAACCTTCATGGGAGGTTCTGAAAGAGTTTCTTGCTCCTTCATCCCTCAAAGAATTGAGGTCTTTTCTTCTGCAGGGATGTGCCGATATTCCAGCACACAGTTCGGGACCTTGTGTGACAACAGTACAAGAAGCATTGAAGCTCTGGAAGCAAAGAGTGGCCTTACTCTGTATCGGGTCCTTGATGGTAAAATATTTTCTCTGTTCACTTTGCATACGGTATCTCAAAAGTGTCTAAAGTGAAATACTTTGGGTATGTTGAGCAGAAGAGGAACAGTTACGTATAGTTTTTCATTCAATATTCAGGAGTAAATAACATGCTTTTCTTCAGCAGCAGACTGTAATGTTCACCCTGTCGCTTCCCCCCCCAAATCAAAACCAGGTTCACTGGCATAAAGCATAAAATGAAAAACATACAGACTGACTGTTCAGTGTGTCCAGATGTGAAGGTTACACATTTTAAACTATAAATGTGACTGTAAACCTTCCTGTTGGGACTCTGCCTGCCCCCATGAAGGTGTGCAATTTCTGCTTTGTTTGTCCCTGACTGGGAGTTTACAGCACCCCCCCACCGAGTAAAGAGACGTCAGAGAGGAGGGCAGGACAACTTGGCACCTGGGTGTGAGGGAGCCCTTTCTACACACTCGCCCTTTCACTTGCTGCTCTACCCTTGAGAAAATTCAACAAGCTTCCACACCGACGTGTTGATATTTGCCGCTAGTGACACTGTGGCCTTTTTATCTAACACCGGGCGATTCTCTAATCACACTGTGTCAACACTGTTCATTATACTGACTATGTGGTCGTGATACGCCTTTACTGTTTGCTGTTCCCTCATTCTCGTTATAAATACAAAAAATGTGACTGGTCTGTTTCCCAAGGATGAATGCACTGTACTCCTCTGCCTTCACATTCTTTGCTGTATATAGCCACATGCTTCTTACAAAGATTCCTAAAGCATTCAGTAATGTTAATATTATGACACATGTGGCTGGCTAATTTAATTAAAACCATAATGCCGGACATGTGAGGAGAGAGCAGAAACCGCCGAGGTGCCCTGCGGCTGATACTTAAAATACTTCAGTTATTTATTATTACCACCTGTGGCTTTCAGTTTTATAAAGGTTGGAAGGCATTCACTTTCTAAACCTTTGATATAGTTCTAACGGTTTTATGTACAACATATTTTCTTTATATTTAATATAAACAGTAATTTATAGAAATAATTAATCCTTTTAACAGTATAGGACGGCTTCGTGCTCTCACTGTTTGGTATGCGCGGCGCGTAGTTCCTGAAAATGGGTTTCCGCACTACACGCATGCGTCCCCAGTCGTCATAGAAACTGCTCTATGATTGGTGGAGAACGGAGCCCCGTCTCCCGGTTCTGGCGAATCAGGAGGCAGAATTTTGGGCTACAGCCTGCAAACACGGAAACGACCAGCCGGAATTCAAGCGTGCGTTCGTGCCACATTTCATCTTTCGTCCTGCGTTTTTGCTGCTTATTTTGTCCCCTTTTTCGTTCTATGGATTTTCTGCAGCTTCTGTCATGGGCATGTATCGTGTTTACTATAATGATGTTCACGTCAGGAATGTAAGTGTAACCAATTATCTGTTTTTAAAACTTCAAATAATGCGTCATATACCGTAAATATATTATTCTTTTATTATTAAATGATTCAGTGGTTTGAATGCCGTGTTATATGTTCAGATACACCGTTAGCCTGCTATATGCCGGCCTTCGTAACTAGTTGTAGTTATGCTGTCCTTTATACAATGTTATTAGCATGCATATTATTATGAACCACAATGCAAAACGATATTGTCATGCGCTGGTATCTACGTACTGCAGTACCCCGAGAATGACTGTAACAGAGCGCTACTTTGAATAAAGCTGCCACAGCAGGCCTGTCCGGAGCTTAATATAATGAGATGAAGTGCATGTTATCGCCCCAAAGTGCAGTCATGACAGACCAGAGGGGCCCTCATCCTGCATGATAATGTCTTAATACTTAATGCTTATATTTTCTACTGCCGATGAATATTGCCATCAAACTGAACTATTCATTTGCTCCCAACAGGACGGACCTGAAGAGAATGAGAGAAGCTCGAAGTTCAGATAACATACAGTTTCTGCCTTTCCTCACCACTTTACTCAAGTAATGGTGAAATATCGCCCCCTAGAATTTCCTCTGCTAAACTGAGCTGTCCCCCCTTTTCTTGAGTAGTATTGAACGCATACACTTATTTCCAAAGTGAGGCAGCTGTGTGGTAGAAAATCTCCCTGCTGTCTGCATTTTTCCTCAGCAACCTGGGCTGGCTGTACTATGGGGCCCTGAAGAAGGATGGCACCCTCATCATCGTCAACAGCATCGGGGCCGTCCTCCAGACACTCTACGTCCTGACGTACTACCACTACACCAGTGACAAGGTCCGCATTTCCTCGCCACACATGCACACGTAACACATCTTCACCTGTCTTCTGTGTTGTTGCCACCCGGTCCTGTTTTTCTTGTTCGTTGCACACGCAAGTTTGCTCTGTAGGCATGAAGTGCGGGGGTGTGTCTCTCTGCCCCCGCGGCCTGTGTTTAACGCGATGTCCTTCTGTGTGTCTGCCGCAGTGGCGCGTGTCCAGGCAGACGCTCGTTGCCGGCCTCCTGCTCGCCGCCGGCTGGCTTTACTTCGCTGTGTTGCTCCCCCAAGGGGAGCAGAAGCTGGCCCGTCTGGGTCTGGCCTGCAGCCTCTTTACCATCACCATGTATGTGTCGCCCCTCATCGACCTGGTGAGTTTTGCCTGCCCCGTGCGGCATCCTGACGACGATCAGGCACTTCTTGCGGCAGTCATAGCAACTTCACATCCTGTGAAATTAAAACGCTGTGGTACAGAGGGCTGGGGGGGGGGGGGACAGAGCTGAATGAGTACAAGCCGACCCGCCCCAAGCACATCAGGGAAGTATGTAAAGACGAGCGGTTTTGGACGGTGGCCTCATAGCTGCTGCTCAGACAGGGACGTTCAGCGGGTCAGTCTGTTGCTGCTGTATCAATGTAAGGCCCCGGCGCCTGGTCCAGGGCGAGGGAAGGCACACAGAGTCTCAGCGAGGGTGCAGGACAGATCCTGAAACATCATAGGCTAATGGCAGGCTTAGAAGAGTTAGCCAGGGTGAGCGAGGCAGGGCTCTCATCTGGGCTAATATCCTACCCTCACAGCTCGGCCCAGACTGCTATTTCAGTGGTGGGTAGGGAAGACATTGCCGCTCTGGCTGACAGACGGCCTGCCAGCTCCCGCTAGTTCCGTGTGTGGGAGTACCAGCCGCACTAAGTATCCCAGCCGCCGCGGTAGGAACGTGGCTCTGCGAGGAGCAGATGGGCCGTGAACGGCGAGTAACCTGGGGCGGGAGCCACCCGGGGGGGGCCCGTCTGCCCGTCCCCCTCTATATACGGCACTCTGATGCCCGTAAACAGCCAGAGAGGAGGCAACCTGTTTGTCTTTAATCTCCCCGCTGGTGTGCGGCTCCTCACTCTTCCCGTCTTTCTCTTTATTTTCCTGTTTGTCGCTGTCTCTCCCCTCTTTTGTCTGTCGCCATGCAGGGCCCCATCCCCACCTTCCTGTCTTCACTTGTTCATTGTTTCTCTTCGCCTATTTACACCCAGCCCTTCTGAATTTAATGAACTCTGCTATCCTGTGTGTCTGTGTGTGTGAATGCGTCGGTGTCTCTGTCTGTGCACACATTCGCACATGTGGGGACCTTCCTCCCCATAGGGGTAGGTCACAGTCTCTCTCCACCCGTCGACTTGGCTCCTGAGCTCTCCTTCTCGCCCCCAGCTGGAGATCATGCGCAGTGGCTCCGTCGAGCGCCTCTCCTTCCCGTTGACCGTGGCCACCTTCCTCACCTCCTCCTCCTGGACCCTGTATGGTCTCCAGCTTCAAGACTACTACATAATGGTGAGTGGGGGAGGTGGAGGAGTAGCCATGACTCCTCTCTGTCCTGGAGGTAGTTCAGCGCCAGCGTCGTGGAGCTCGGAAAAAGTAAATCAATTTTCGGAAGCCCTCCACTACAATCGTAATAGTCTGTCCTTCTCCAAGGTGCCCAACACCCCTGGCATCGTCACCAGCCTCGCCAGGTTCCTCCTTTTCTGGATGTTTCCAGCAGCCAGCCCCGCTCAGCCTTCCTACAAACTGCTGCCACTGTGAAGAAGGATGAGGAGGGCATTCCTACTTGTGCCTATGTGTTTACGATTTTTTTAATTCTGGGACATCATTTTCCTTTTTGGGAGCAGCCTGTCGCTCTGGCAGTAATCAGGACAATCTCGTCCTTCACGACACCAACCTCCGTTACTTTTTGGCCAAACGATTCAGCTGAATCACTTAATGGAAATCATGACCTGGGACTAATTTCTGTTCAGAAAGATTTGAAATATGAAAACATCCTTCTTTACAGTTATTTAGGGGCATTGGGGGCAAGGCTAAAGTTTTTCTTTTCTTTTTAAATATTACATACTCGATGAATACAATACCATTGCCTTGCAAGTACAGTGAGAGTAAAAGCTGGTTTTCAAATAATGAATGTTTATAAGAAAATACATTTTATATGAGGGTTTTTTAAAATTATGGTGTTTTTAAAACTGTAGAGAAATATAATGGTATTTTTCTGTCTTCACTGGCTGCATAATACTTCCTTGATGTAATATCAAGCCACCCATCTATCTTCTAAGGTCTTTTCCCAATCAGGGTCACAGGGTGTAGTATCACATGATGTAATTATAAGCGTCCTGTTTTATGAAATTCCCTTAAGTTTTCGCAGAGCTGGCTTGCTTGGTGCTGTGTCCCGCAAACCCCCTGCCAGTACGGGTGGGTGTAATTCACAGCGACAAGCACGGCCTCTCTGCTGGCCTGTAAACCGTCTGACTGCTGATGTTAAAAGGGTCATTCGTAAGTGGAGGGAGGTCACATGATCTCCAGTGGCGGACAGGCGGAAGTTCATGCTGTGTAATTAAGGGACCACACTCTCAGTATCACACGGCTCACCGACGCCACCCTCAGGTCTTATAGCTGCCACCAGTTTTCCATGAGCGCCTCTCCAGAGAAGCTTTGCAGGGTGCCTCTCCCAGGATCGGATGCCGGTCAGTCACAGGCCTAACAGACGCCCACACCTTATGGACAGTTGGTCCTCCTAAACTGTCTGCTTTTTGACAACGGGAGAAAACCCGCAGCATTCTCAAAAGGCAATCGGCAGAAATGCAGGAGGCCATGAGAGCTGGCTACTCGGAGCACAGGGTGGGACTAAGACCTACACCCTGCAGGTGTGAGCCCACAGTGCTGTGATATGACATTGTGGGTGTTATAAATGACCACTGGTTTCGCAAGTGACACATTTATGTAGATGAAGCTGTTACAGCCATAATCCACCAACAAGTTTGAAAAACAGTTGTTGCCGTCGAACCTCATTTTTACACCCATTTTCTGTTACTGCTTGTGCTATTCGGGGTTGCGGGGGGTCTGGAGCCAATGGGCACAAGGCAGGGAACAACCCAGGATGGGGTGGCAACCCATCGCAGGGCACAATCACATGCACACCTACGGGCAATTTGGCAACTCCAATTCACCTCAGCATCTTTTTGTATGGTGGGGGGGGAACTGAAATATGTGAAGGGAGTCCCACGACGACACGGGGGGAACATGCAAACTCCACACAGATGGAGCCCTGGCAGAGACTCAGACCCCGATCCCAGAGGTGTGAGGCATCACTGCCAACCTCTGCACCACTGCGATGCCCCTTATCTTACACCCACAGACAACAAACAAATATCAGTTTTCACAATTAATTTCGTAGTGATTTCCTTCTTAGATTAAAATCTATTTCAACAAAACACGGCCCTGTGAATCCCCTTGATTGACCATCAGTAAAACGGTACACTAAGTTTGTAGAGCCTTCTGGAAGCTCCTCGTTTTGTGTGAATCAGATAAATGCAGGTTTCACGGTCAACTCCCCTGTGAATTGATGGTCAACTCTATACACCTCATTAAATGTGCTTTGCTCCTCAGTGACATTGGGGTGAAGACAGCTGCCCTTGGTGTGATGCATTGTGGGAAAAGTGGTAGTCCCATTCTCTTGGTGGGCGGTCCAAAGAGACCTACACTTCAGTTTAAACAAAGATCATAATCTGTTTCGTGAGGTCATTTCTGCCTGTGTGACACACAAACATTGAATCTGTGAGGGCAGTAATAAGTGTCAGGTGGCCTTGTGGATGTTTTGGTGGAAGAGACTGGCCCCGGTCTCCAGGCCATGTAATTACGGGTAACCTCATGATACAAGCTTTCACGCCACTGCGTTAAAAGTGTCGGAAATGATTTCCGTCCCGCAAGACAGAAAAGATCGTGCTGGAGAGCCCAGTCTGCGAAGGTGGGGGCCGGGGGCTTGGCTTGGCTTGAGAGCGTGCGATATCAGTGTGCGAATCAGCTCGCGTGCGCAGGGCGCAATGGGAACGGCTGTGCCACAGTTTCTCAGTACCTATCAGTGCCAATTCCTGTCTGCGCTTTCAGGAACCCGGCCCTCCCGCCGAGAGAAATGGCAGACACAACATCGTGGGGGGGGGGCACGGGTGGTCGAGCAGATCCAGATGGAGGGGTTGATTGCTTCCAGCACCCAGAGCGTGAGCCGTGTGCTGAGGTCTGCTCAGGCAGTGACGCCACTGCCACCCGGAGACGGGGGGAGAGGGAAGGTGCGAGGGCGAGGAGGCCATTCAGTGACACCCCGAGAGTGTGGGCCATGGGGTGGCGTCCAGGGTAAGGAGATGCTGTGATTTACCAGGACGGGATAGTGACAGGGAACTGAAGCCGCCACAGAGAGCCGTAGCATATGTGTGTGTCTGTGTGTGTAATCAGCACCACAATGGAAGCAAGCTCACAAACAGGATCCCTCTGTTTCCTGAGCCAGGAACCGGACCCCTGACACACAGAGTGCAAACGTGACCCCTGATTACAGGCCCACACAGCGCGGCCCGCCTTCCCAGGCGCATCTCTGTGGGCACGTGTGTGTGAGCCGCGTCTAACCGCGAGTGCCCCCTGCCCGCCCCCCACCAGGGTGCCGAGTCAGCATGCTCCACCCCCACCAGTATAAACACACCTGTCCCAGCTGCTGTTTTCCACTGAGGGAGGGGGCGGTGCATAAGGGAAAGCCGAAAGAGAGGAATGTGCTGGGTTCTGGTTTCCCTGCCCGCTGTCCCACCCCATGCCTCCTTTCTTTTCATGGCAGCCTCTCCTGCTCGCCTGCCTCCTGCTCCTCACTCCCTCCTCTTCCTCCATCACCTGCCCCTCCCACCAGCCTGTTTGCAGGCTCTGTGTTCCTTGGCGTGATGCAGCATGACTATCGGCACTGACTGATGGCTCTTCGCCGTGACTTGCACGCCTGAGGCTGGGCCGGTCCGGCATGTTGGGCGTGGTGTTTTGGCGTGCGGCCCCCGGAGGAGCATTGCCACGCTGGGGTGGATGGTCTTTACTGTGCCACTCCACCACCTCCACCAGATCAGACACTGTGCCGATTGTGCTCTTGACTTCTCCTAAACTAGACTTTTCTGACTGATGGATGCCCCTCCCCACTCCAAGGACACCTGTCGACCTTTAACCCCTGACCTGAGGGAAGGGTAAAAGGCCACAAGCTGTGCGGGGAGGCTGTGGCTGTTTACTCCGGCTCGCGACCCCCCTCCCGCCCCCACCACTTTGTGCTGGCACTGCTGCATCAGTATATTTCCAGCATCTTCAATCCTTACGGTCTTTTCACTTCACCAGAGTGTCTCGGCTCTGCTGTTTTTGTGTAGCGGTGCTTTAAAATGCTCTTTTATTTGTTGCGTATCGTTTTGTTTATATTAAAATATGGGAAATGAAATATTTGAGTATCTAAATTCCTTAATTAGGTCTTTCAGTAGAATTTTGGCGACTCGCGGACGAAGATCATTTCAGCCCTCACAGGTGACTCATGTCTGGATGCTGTCTTGTGTCTCTCTGTCTGTTTCTGCTTTCACCCCTTTGCCTCAGACTGACTGCGCTCCCTAAGGTGCCCCGCCGTCTGCTCACCGCCTCGCCCGTCTGTCTAGGTCTCGCTCCTCACTGGACGGAAAATGCGAGTCGTGAAACTAGCACAGATTCCTGAACCAGGTGTCGCTCCGCGTGTGAAAAACGACGTGTGAAAACGTACCTTTTTCATGATTTAAGGGGTCCAAGATTTTAATTTTCATTCAGAGTTGGACGGCATTTCCTATCATACTGGCTACTAAATAACACTGAGTATTTTGGCATTACTTGTTATTCACCATATTGAGTTATTATTAATTTGTGTTATGTCAGAATTCCCCATTTTTCTGCCCAAAATATGAATTAAATCTGTTAGTTATGTTACAAGTAAAAAGCCATTCAGCTCACATCAAATTCATTACACTATATTTCCATTTATTTCCCGTAAACAACTAGACATTTTGTAAGACATACAGCACTGTTATTCGGTATTTAACCCAAAGATTAAATTGTAAGATTAAGTTTGTTGTGTGAATATATATGAATATTGATATAGAGGACAGAAAGAGTGGAATTAAAAACTGAACTAGAAGCTAAAATCCACGTGCAAGACATTAATCAAACGGCTCTTTACATACTGAAGAACTAGATAATAGTGCCATCGTGTGGTTAAACTTGGGATTACAATGCTATTGCATTTGTAATCCCGGTACCTGGATGGATAATTGCCTAAAGCCATGAGGTTTGCTGAGTTAGTGGTGGTGCCTTGTGATAAGATTAACTAGCTTTTCCATTTCTGAGATGTCCAGGCGTTTGTTTCTGTCCACATCGTAATAGTCCATCAGCTCGTTCTCCAGTTCAAGGCCCATGTGCTGCAAGGATGGGAGGGAAGAGGAGAGGTCAGCAGAGGGAGTGCACAGCACACAGGGAAAAGGAAGCGATGGACATTTGGAGGGAGTCAGAGGGAAAGTGCTCTCTTATAAGGAGGATTCACAGTTCCGACCAGGGGATGTGGTTTCCACGGACTGTATGAAAAGCATGTCTGCAAATAGATTTTAGATGTATAATGAACACAGTAATACAATGCAAAGCACACCTGATGTCCAGGAAAGTGACAGTGAGAGAAGTCTGCAGGAGAACAAGCTAGCAGAGGGACAGAGCTGATGGACCCTGAGGCTGCATCCTGCACATGAGTACAGGGACACACCTGAACATGAGTGTATGGGGGGGGGACTGGGGGGGGGAAACAGGGACACACCTGAACACAAGTGTGGGGGGGGGGCACAAGGACTCATCGGAACACAAGTGTATGGGGTGGTAGAGGAAGAGGGACACACCTGCACATAGTCACCGTACTCCCCCACGATCATGTCTCGAACTTCATTATCGTTGAGAGTGGACCCATCTTTGCTGTAATGGTCGAAAACCTCCTGCAGGCTGGGACTGGCTGATGGAGGGACATGAGGGTGATGAACCTCCGGATGGGACACCTGTCCCTCACAAGGCATCCGCACTACAGATGAGGCCTAAACCTCATGTCAATGGACTGATGGAGCAAATCCATACAGACTCAATACATCTGTACCTATAACTCTGGACATGTGAGGTCCCCCAAATGAATACATGCTACATAAAGTGTCAGTGAGAAATATTGCAATGAACCATCATTTTCCTGCCATGATTTGATTTATGGAATCAATTAATTAATTTATGGACAAGATCAGGCATTTGTTTCACGAGGACTGCCCAGTCTTTTACAATACTGACCTTCTGCTGTTTCGGACTGACAAAGACAGATCAGGCTCAGCAAGCCAACTGCTGCCAGCCAGCGGTGAATTCTTGCCATTGCACTTCCTGACACTGTCAATTAAGTAAGAAATTGAGCAGCGTTTTAATATGTGAATATACAGAAGAAGGGGTGGAATTTAAGAATTCGTGTAGAGGAACTGAGATTAAACAGACAATATAAAGGCGTGTCACACAGCAGTTACTGCTACGCTTGTTGACGAATTTCATAACACGCAGATATATGGGCAGCAGCGCTGACAATGTGACCAGTTAAAGCAACCAAAAGCGAGACCGAAATAAGCCGACCGTGCCAAGTAAGGTGGAGAAATCAATCCCAAAAGTAAGCCCAATATACACGACCACATGGAACACAGCTTGTCCTGTGTTTGCCATAGTATTTGCGTTTCTTGTAAATATAACATGCATACAACTGTAGCTGAAATACTGAGGAATCGTGCTCATGTTTGATCATTTTCTTTTGTTAGTGTGACAGTAAGTAACTCTTTATGACTTGCCATAAACTAAATGTGGTCCTTTATGTTACTTACATCCATCCATCCATTTTCTGTACCCGCTTATCCCATTCGGGGTCACGGGGGGTCCGGAGCACAGACAGACACAGACAGACAGACGGGCACGAGGCAGGGTGAACTCATCTTAGGGTGAACTCATACACCAGTCACATGCACACCTACGGGCAATTTGGCAACCCCAATTAGCCTCGGTATGTTTTTTGGACTGCGGGGGGAATCCGGAGTCCCCGGAGGAAACCCCACGACGACACGGGGAGAACATGCAAACTCCACACACACGGAACCCGGGCGGAGACGTGAACGCTGGTCCCAGAGGTGTCAGGCTACAGTGCCGCCCCCATTGTGCTATTTCCATGTTCGGTATCCAGTAATACGTGTAAGACGTGCAACAAATATACAGATATAAATAAATAAATTGTGTGTGCGCGTGTATATATATATATAGAAAGAGAGAGAGAGAGAGCGAGACAGAGAGATGCAAAATTATATGATTATATGATTTGGATAGCAACTACTCTTAATTAACCCTTAACCACACATCCAGTATCAAGTTCTGCCCACAACTTAAATTTAAATCAAGTGATGTAAAATGACGTAAATTCTTAATACTCTCGGGCCCCCGCACCGTGAATAATTACTTTGGAAAATCAAAATGCCATCAAAAAAACCGTATATCGCGGTACAATGCATGGACAGTATGACGGTATGAAAAATTAAACATTATTTTCATAAACTTCGTCGAACGCGGGGGATATTACTAGCCAACCGTGAATGCACTAAAACTGAAGGCAGCATTTGACTGTCTGATGTCGTATGTGTTTTAAGGTATTCTATGCGTGTAAGCTTACGTCAGCCGTCAAATGATAAGCGTCTCATCAATGATGGGCTGGGTCGGCTGTAGCCTATAATTGGCATTTATATTTGAATTTCTTCGTAATGACAAATCTGTCATATCAGAAAAATTAGGATTAGCTTAAAAAGCCCTAAAACTACAACCTCGAAATAAAAACAACAACCGACAGATCAGTTAAATTATAAGTCGCTTCTAAGGAGCGGACTTGGCGATACTGATGGGCAGATCTATGGTCCTACTTGTTATGGGATGCCCCCCCATCCAAAATACAGTTGATTTGAGGAGGCAAAGAACAGAGCGAAAACCGTGGCTGGGGCACATAAATAAGGAAGATCCACCTTAGACCTGCGAGAAGAGCTACAGACTGAGATGAGCGGCCTTTAGCCAGCATTTACTGCCTGACTGGGTGCATTGATTCTGAGCCCCCCCATCCAGGTGAATGAGGCGTGTCTCAGTTATTTAGAAGGTCCATCAGTCAGCAGCTCGTCACACAGAAAGTCCAGTAGAGCCGGTTTTTCCTTATTTGAAAGACTTGAAAATATCACGGGCGAGCAACGTTTGTCTCACGTCTTATGTGGCAAATTCAGAGCGACTGTTTCAGCATTAAAAACGCTCAGTTCGCATCCAGGGATACAATCTGTGCGCGTCTCGCCCAGCTATCAACAACATACCACCACTTTCCTCACTTTTATCTTATTTTTTTTTGTTACTCCGCGAACTGCAGCCCGCGGCGTGATGGAGGACAGGGACGGATCGGAAGGGGACATATGAGTAACGAGAGAGAGAAAACGTCAGAAAGAGGCTCCAGGTACCGGGACGTGCGGCGATCGCGGCGCTGGACGTTACTTACCGGAGGCGAGCGGGGGAGCGGCGTGGCTACAATGTTACAGGCGGAGAATGAGGACGAGCAGGAAACGCGCACCTGCGCTACACCCGCCTGCCCTTCCCCTCTGGATCGAGTCCCTGACCAATCGGAGCACCAGGTGCCTGTGGGGTCTTACTCACAGCATCAGTAATATACACGAAAAACACAGCAGACACGCTTCACGCACTTCATACCATTTTATTATCATTTTAGAAACAGGCGAGGTCTAAAGGAAGTTTGCAGAAATGCTACAGTTCAGAGTCATTCGGGTACCACAAAACCACGTGTTTAAAACGTTCATCCCCGACGATAAGAGCATAAGTCGGGGACCGAACTGAACACAGCGTGAAAGTCTCGGCTCCACTCACACACACACAGGAAACACACCGCAAACACGGTCACTTTATCATCATCAGTGGTCGCCCCCATTCAGGGACCTTTGTGTTAATTGCAGGTCCCACGATAATACAGCCTCACACTGAAAAGTCTGTTTACGCGGTGTTTTTTATTTATTTTGCATTTTAAGCTCAGTAGTAATATATAATATACTTCTAAATTTATTCTTTTTGTGTTTTGTGCCCCAGTTGTTCATGCCGTGGGGATTCGATTTTACAAATGTGCAGTCAGCCACACAGCCACAAACAGAAACACAGCCAGAAAGACACACACACACACACACACACACACACACACACACACAGAATGACAGAGACGGACAGACAGAATGACAGAGACAGACAGACAGAGCTCTATGGCGTCAGGCAACTGCAAACCCACAGCACCAAGTCACTAATAAGACCCGATCATCTACGGAAGCGATGTTTGTGCCTTGCGACCCCCCAGGCTGGGATAAAAGGCTGGCAAGCTACTGTTTTTGTTGAAAACGATTCATGTTCCAGGGCTGGCTGCTGGATATACACGTTAAGGAAAACGGGGAGACCGTGATCATAAGCAGAGTATAGCTCAAGTTTGTTACCTACAGTGATGTCTTGTCCCCGCATACAACGTGCTGACTTCACGAGGAGGGCATTCATGTAGTTCTATAATAATAAATTATTTGAACTGTAAGTTGGACTGTCGGCTCCCTTTGACGGGCTTAGCGTCTGAGGTGCTCACGGCAGCCTTTTCAGCCATCAAACACACAGCTGTCTGAGGAAGGCAGCCTGTACATATAAAATATCAATGTCTTTGACCGTTTGAGTTTCCCAGGGGAATAATCTTTCTTGCATAAATAGATATCCTGTATATGTACAAACAGCACATTCTGAGGAATTATACAGCAGAATTTTACAGATTTTTCAAACCACACCCTAAGCTAATGAAAACTTCAAATGTAAAGAAATGTAAAAGGGTTAAAATATTACAAATTTACATAATGGACAACATAACCATTTATATTATTTCAATGTAAAAAAAATACAATACAATACAATACAATACTGGGCTGATTCCTGCCCACATGACAGCCACTGGGATCCGGACACTTACACCGCGAAAGCTCCTGTCAATCTTCTCAGTTACTCTGGCTGGTGACACGGGATTGGATGGTGACCCGTCTGGGTGGGGGCTGATCCGCAGCCCGATTGGCCACCAGCTCCTGCAGTTGCAGTGCACCTCCACCAATGAAGCAGAAAGCTGGACAGACGGGACCAGAGCAATCAACCGGCCCCTCCCAGAGGGGGCGGAGTGAGTGGGCATCATAATATGTGACACGCCCCTTCTCAAAGTCCAGACACACCCCCAGCCGTGGGGGCAGGGGGGCTGTGAGGGCTGTCTGTGTGGTGTGGCCACTGTTGGTGCTGGAAAGGCACGAGGGCTCCCGGGGGCTGGTGGCATTGCTGGGGCAGCTATTGTGGGAATGTCCCCCCTGGGGCAGAAGAACCTTTCCCATGCCCATGGTAAGGAAGGAGAAGGGAGGAGGGGAGTCGAGGGCATCCTCTGCTCCACTGTCATGGCCACTGTCTGGGTCATAGCTAGAGGGCAGGGGGGGGGTGAGGGAAGGACGCACAGAAGGAATGAGCCAGTGACGAGAAACAGACAGAGCGTACATTCCACTATACGGACAGCAGGTGGCACAATAGTTAAAGAAACGGGCTTTGCTTTAACTGAAGGATGCTGATTCAGCTCCCTGAAAGGGCCCTGCTGGTGAATTACGTTTCACCTGACCGGCTTTTTTTCACCTGGTACTACAGCTGCGAGTCACACAGGGTAAAAGCTTTAGCAGAATCGCTATATATAAACATCTTTACACTGCAGTACGTCCTCCTCACACACAGACTGTGCCTCACGCCAATCCCCAGCGCCTCCTGCCCTTCTGAACTGGCTTCCCTCCCCGCTAGCCGCACTCACCGGGGGCTCGCCATGTCCTGGGGCAGGTGAAACCACTCCTGAAGTCTGGCTTCCAGGCCGACGCCCACCTGCACGGCGCCGAGGAGGGACGAGGGGCAGGGGCGTCACACACACTCCGACAGACACGCCAGAAAGCAGTCACCATGCCAACAGGCGACACTGTTGTTTCAACACTGCTGCAGCTAATATTACCTTTCATGACACTAATTACGATTTCTATTTTTTCCGCCTATAATTAAAAACACTGTAAGGAGTGGCGCCCCCTTCCCATTTAGGTCACCCTGGGATTCAGCTACTCGGCTGATAAGTGAGAGCCCGCCCACCCCACCCGAACGGTCGACCTGCCTTGACCAGGTAGGAGCCGGGTTCCACCGAGCATGCCCAGTAGTGCCTGCCCTGCGTGACGGCCACATCGCCCACCAGCAGGTCCGAGGTCAGGTGACAGGAAGTGAGGGCGCGGTCCGCGGCCTGCAGGAGAGAGAGGCCCGGCACGCTGCGGGCGCAACGCTGCTCCTTGCTGACCACCAGGCGGTCAGAGTGCAGCCCCCAGCGGGAGTCCAGGTAGAAATTCAGCACTAAGGGACCAGGGAGGAGGAAGAGGAGGAGGGCAACAGCATTCAGGACAGTGCGAAGGGGGGGAAGGAGAAAAGGGAAAACAATAGCGAAAGACAGAAACATGACAGGAGAGCAGGGGAGAAGGAGGATAGAGGGAAGATAAAGGGGGAAAAAGGGCAAAATAACAGGAGCAGGGAGGTTTTCAGGAATAGAGGGAGATACAGATGCCAGGAAGGGAAGCGGGCAAGTGGGTCAGAGGGAGGAAGGGAAGAAAGGGTGACAGTGAGGAAAGTAGGACAGCGGGAATCCATTTTGGATTCAAAGAAAGGAGAGGAAGAGGCACAGAAAGGGGGGGCAGATACAACAGGTACCTCGTACACATTCCAGGGAAACTGTCAAGATTAAAAGGGCTTTAAAAAGGGGGGTCCACTTTAGACAGGAAGCAAGAGTCATTGTGTTTGGAGCAGAAAACACGGGCGTATTATGAGACAGAAGTAGGGCAGTATTTTCCATAATGAAAAGAACACGAGCGTACAGGGCACAGGCAAGACTGCAGCTGGAGAATCACTCCGACACCCTTTCGGGAAACGAACCTGACAGGGCAAGTGTCTGGCCTTACAAGGCAGGTGACATGGGCACATGGATACGGATGATTGGTTGTTTCACGCCAAGCAGGAGAAGGTGACCCACAGAGAGAGAGAGATGATCTGAGATGGATAGCAAATGGGGTGGGCAGCAGGGTGCAGAGATGAGGGGATGCGAAGGTGGGAGGGATGGGCAGAAAGAGAGATTCATTAAAGGTGCAGTACTATAAATTCAGCAGAAATCTTTGCCATGTCGATAGTGAGGATCATTCATTCACCTTTAGTCTGGTGGGACGACAGAACATTTGCATAAGTCATATCTAAGGATACATAGCTGAGGGTGAAATGTTTTGCAGGAAGTGACTCAGTGTATGTTACAGGTATGAGGGCTGCGGTGACGGCCGTACCGGGTGCCGGGGGCGTGTGCAGGTAGACCTCCTCGCTGTGCTCCCCAAAGCCGGCCTTATTACAGCCGCGAACCCTCAGCACGTAGACGCAGTCCATCTCCAGCCGCTCGATCACCACGCTGGTGCCAGTTACCTCCTCCAGCCGCTGCCAGCCCCAGTGGCCCCCGCCTCCGGCCCCACCCACTCCACCCCGGGCCCCGCCCCACACACCCCCCTGGCTGCCCTCGCGGCGCCGGAACTCCACAGTGAAGTGCCAGGCAGGGGCCGAGTCCTGGGGGAGGCGCCAGCACAGGAAGAGCTGGTCATAGGCCAAGGTGCGCTGAGTGTCAATCACCGGGGCGAGTGGGGCTGGGGAGAGACAGAGGGTGGGAAGAGAAAGTGGGCGGGGAGGGGGGGGGGCGGGGAGAGAGGGGGGAGGGGGAGAAAGGAGGAGCACAAACGCTTTCACGAAGAGGTACCACAGAGTACCGACACAAGACCTCCCTTACGGTACGTTGCCA
>JAAGVU020000129.1:1082147-1092367 GCA_011763525.2 Mormyrus iriodes
TATACTGCTACACTATACTGCTGCGGCGTATCTCCTAAGGGAAGGCAGCGCACTATACTGCTACACTATACTGCTGCAGGGTATCTCCTAAGGGAAGGCAGTGCACTATACTGCTACACTATACTGCTGCGTCGTATCTCCTAAGGGAAGGCAGCGCACTATACTGCTACACTATACTGCTGCAGGGTATCTCCTAAGGGAAGGCAGTACACTATACTGCTACACTATACCGCTGCAGGGTATCTGCTAAGGGTACGCTGCTGAGGGGGTTAGGGCTCCATACCGATGTCCGGAAAGTTGTGGGTTAAAATACTGGGGCTCACAGAGTACTCATAACACCACTGGGCCCTTAACCCATGCCCTTACCCACAGCTGACTCTGTTCTCTGACCCAAAACTTTCCTCACTTGCACAATGGTTTGGACATAAGAATCTGCAAAATGAATAATATATTGCCTAAATATGCCTAAAATATGCCTAAATACCCCCACTGGATATTGCTTAGCCTGTGGTACCATCGAGGAAGGAAACTGCAGCATAAATGTAATCTCATTTTCATAAAAAGGCTCTACATATGTAAATAAAGTCTGGAAAATGAAGGCAGGTACCAGTAAGACCATTGTTAGTGGAGGAGAAAACCACATGGTGTCATTACAATCAGCTCAGTGCCAATGATGCATTTCAAATGACGAGAGTCTTGCCAGAACAAAGAGGACACATTACTTTTTGGTTCAGTGGTTTCCTATGTATTATGTGCATAATTTTGGGGAGATCGGGGCGAGAGCCAGTCCTTGGGGGGGGGGTGCTCAGGCCTGGTAACCAGGCATAGCCCAAGGGAATTACATGTGTCTACGCTCTTGTGGGCTCACCACCTGCAGGGGGAGCCGTGGGGGTCAGCGCAGTGTAGATCGGGTGTCAGTGGATGGCAGGGGCCTCGTCGGATCAATCGTCAGCTACCAAAACTGGCTGTAGGTACATGGAATGTAACCTCTCTGGTGGGGAAGGAGCCCGAGCTGGTGCGGGAGGTAGAGAGATACCGACTAGATATAGTCTGGAACCAAACTCCTGGAGAAGGGCTGTACTCTATTCCACTCTGGAGTTGCCCATGGTGAGAGGCGCTGGGCAGGTGTGGGTCTACTTATAGTCCTACGATTTGGTGCCAGAATGTTGCCTCCTTTAGACTTCAAGTCAGAGGAAGGACTCTGACTCTTGTCTGTGCTTATGCACCGAACCTCAGTTCAGAGAATCTGACCTTCTTGGAAACGCTCCTGTGGGTAATGACACGGGGAGAACATTTGTCCTTCGGTAGCCTGAGATATGTCTTTCATTCTCTCTTGATGTCTTCGACTCAGCATATCTTGTGGATCATCAAACCAATGAGGTGTTTTCTGAATAGTGGCACCTCTTTAGCTACACGCCATTTTGCCTTTCTTTACTATGTCCTAAATTTCAGAAGTAGACCAGCAGATGTCAGTGTGGTCTTTTTTTAATAGCCCAAATGATATTATCCCCATAGGCATAAATAAGAGTCACATTAGTAAACGTGATGCATTTTGAAATGTTTTAAAATCGACGGAGGCATTGATGATTGAGAACAACATAATCTAGAACACATCAGCTGTGTTAGCCAAGTAAACGGATTGAAGGCAAGACGGAGAAGTGAAGGGAAGGGCAAGTTAGCCAGATTCCGATTAATTAGTGATAATTATTTACTTGTTAAAATATTAGCAAGCATAATCATTTAATAATATACAGTGCTATAACCGTATATACAGCTGAGATGTAATAATATATATTTTTGCACATTATTATTATTATTATTATTGTTGTTGTTGTTGTTGTTGTTATTATCCTGTAATGGGTCGGTGCCCTGTTCCGGGTTGTTCTCCGCCTTGTGCCCTGTAGGATCACACACACACGCACACATGCATGCATGCACACGCACACAGCCACACACACACCCAAGGTCTTTCAGATAACATGGTAAAAGGAAAACCAGCATTCCAAGTTTTATGGCTTGAATTTAGGACCCTAAGAATAACAACCTGGGCCTCGAATAGAGATCTGGCCTGGCGCAGCCTGGTACCTCCTTTTGGGTCTAGTCTAAGGGGGGATGGACACTTAGGGACTGATGAGGGTGAAACAAAGAGTGCTGGTGTTTTAAGAACCCAACATGCACCCCCCCCCCCCCTTCCGCACACACAGTACCTCAGAAAAGGACTTGTTTTAAGAATTGCTTGTTGTGTGTCTTGTCTAAAGGTTTACCTTCTTTGTGTCTCTATAAATAACTAAACATTATGTCTGTTTCTTTAAATGATATGAATAATTTTGTTACCCTTATAAAGGTGTCTCACATATTATCTCCTATTCTATCTTCCCCACCTAAAGAATTACATACATAAATATATATGAGCATCCACATGCAGATATCCACTCATGTTCTCACATCTACCATAGAGAAATTAGGAAACATTTAATGGAATTTAACTTCGGTAAAACTTATCCGAAAGTGTCAATATCTGGTGACGTGTCATGTCCTCGCCATGCTACATTCCGATGTGAGTGGCCAAAGCAAACGGTTTAATTTAAATAATAAATTGATGAATACGGATTGTACGACGTGTAAATCTCAAGGTTGCGGTGTCATGTTTGATATCAAACTGACGGAGAAATTCTGCTAAATGTGAATCTGATCATGGATTGTCACAATAATGCACGTATCTAAAGTTAACTACTTTTAATTGAAGTTAACTCCAAAGTTGCTGAGTCCAGGGTCATAAATCCACTGGTCTGGACAAGCACACCTTTGACCAGCCCGCCAGTCGGATGTCCCAGATCATTGGTCGAATTCCCAGTGATCAATATTCATGAACTTTAGACTTTACAATCTCATACCTCAGATTCCTCCGGGGGTGGAGCACAACTGAAAGACTGAAGACCAGCGTGAATGCGAAGCCGCCCGAAGGGGGGGAGAAGAAATCGCAGAACTATGCAAAGCCACAAGAACCAAACGCAGCAGGCAGAGAACCGCTCCAGACCCCGAACTCCATCTCTCAATCATCTCATCACCTCCACACAAACCTCCAGAGACTCCATCTGCAACCACGTAAACTCACTTTCATTTAGTTGTAGTGTTAGGAATAAATGCATGCTTTTTTATACATCTGAAATCTCCGTCTGAGTGATTGTTTGCTCATAACTAAGTCACTTCACTGGTGCAAACCGCCCTAAGCTTTCGAAGTCCTAAGCTTGTCCTAAAGTATCGCGAGACCTTCTCTCCGGCCGGGAGCGGACAGCCGCTATAGGGTTGCTATATACTTGCTGAGAGTTACGTTAGCGGGACGAATGCGCTAACCCAGGCTGAGTAGTTAGACTGGAATTAATGAATTCCATACATATACTGGAACGAGATCTGTTTGGACTTACATAACATTGTTTGTTGGAGAAACAAACCATTCAAGCATAATAATTAATTATGGCAATTAATAATAAAATATTAATAAATTTCCTTACATATTGGTGGAGACAAATTATTTGTTATTTGTATTCATTCCTACAGCCCTTAGCCTCCAGGATGGGTTCTGGATCCTGAATAGGATAAACGGTTACAGAAAATGGATGGATGGATATTATTATTATTATTATTATTATAGTGGCATGCAAAAGTATGGGCACCCCAGGCAAAATCTCTGTTACTGTAAATACTTAAGTGAGTAGACAATGAACTGATATCCAAATGGCATAAAGTTAAGGATGATCTTTTTGATTTTTTAAGCAAGATTACTGCATTATATTTGATCCGAACAATTTTGGAGTGAGTTAATGAAAGGGGCACCAGGCTGAAGTTTGGGCACACTCTCCAAGGTCTCACCTTAATTAGTTCACCAGGTTGTTCGTAGTCGTTTTTAGGAAAGGCCACGTGATGCACATTTCAAAGCTTTATAAACTGCCTTTGTCTCATTCAGCATGCATAAGGCCAAGTGCTAACATGTAATGTAGTGTAATTAAGACATGACATTTATCAGGAATGGTGGAGGTCACGGTGAGGTTTTGAAGTCCAAAACTTTGAGAGAACTGAATCAAGTTCTGTGGACTGATGAAGTTACAATGGAAGTTTCTGGCCACAATGTGCAAAGGTACGGAAAAGCACAAATGTGGGTCCATCTTGCTTTGGGCTTGTGTTGCAGCCTGTGGGATCATTTCAGTTGTAGTGGGAAGAATGATTTTAGTTTAATATTAGCAATGTCACACCTGCCCCTGATTTGCTGTTCAAGTAACTGAGCCTGCTCTGGGTTGGTGGCACTTAGAGCCCAACTTTATTTAAGTAGAGCAGAGGGCAGTCCTCACTGCTCAGTCATCGCCATCGCTCTTGCAGCGCAGGGCTCAGCTGGTTCTTGGTCAGAGGTGTTTTTTATGGAGTCAGTCTGTTTCCTTGGTGCCTGTCAGCTTTATATTTTGTCTTGTTTCCCATTTATAGTATGTAAGCTGAAACATACACAGAAGCATAAAGTAACAAAGTACGAATTCTTCCTTACTGTACTCATGCAGCTTTTTCTGGGATTCGTACTTGAGTGTTCTAAGTGTTTGTAACTCTGCTACATTTCCAACCGGATAACCACTGTTTACTCCGATACTTCCTGTAAGATCATTACCCAGTTAAAAAAATAAAATAAAAACTGGCTTGCGGTGCTACAGGGCTGCACAATTCTGGATAAAATGTGAATTTCTTTCATGATTAATGAGCAGTATATTTTTTTACATTACACACATTTATGAATGTGTGACACTTTTCGGTAGCACTAAAGGCGACATAAATACTATATTTTGTTATTACTTGCGTATTAATTAACCACAAATTAAGTGTTAGTTACAAACTGATCTCGTATTTGTTCATGTGTCATTTATCCCAAGCAGTTACTATATTTGTTGCTATATCTGTTAATTCTGTAAACCTTTGTGAACTACTGAAGGAACAAGTCATGAATAACACAAGTGAAATACTGATCTCACGTTTGTCCATCATTAATGAACATTGACACTCATCTTAAGTAGTGACTATGTTTGTTCATGATTTGTTCATAATTTGTACTTCAGCAGTAACTGAGTTATTACTAAGTATTTGTGTCACAAGTAGTGTTACCCGTTTCCTGAAGAGCTGGTCTCAGGCAAAAGCCACAAGCTTCCCAGTAACTGAAGTGTACCAAACATAATCTATACTGTGGCTAATGGTAACAAAAATGTATCGCCATAAACTGTATTGTGGCTAATGCACAGGATGGTGTATGAAGGGGTTAATATCCAGTGCCCCCGCAGTTAAACGCACACTTGCAGATTCTCCCGACGTGACATGGCATACAGTTTCACTCATCCACTCATGCAACACTGCCACTATATGCAAATTACTGACTCTTATTCTCTCTTGATCTCTGTCTCCAGCATATACTGTGGACCATCAAAGCAATGGGGCTTTTCTTTCTGTCCACCTATATTGTCGGGGCTAGGGCAGCGTGGAGGACAGGAGAGGCCTGCAGTGACCAGGATGGCTGCCTGGAGCTCAGCCTGCCGTGTTCCTCTTGGCTCAGTCACAGGATTGCTGTTCCAGGTGTTGGTTGACTTGGAAAGGACTCTGGAAGGAGCCACTGGTGCATCACCCCCCCACGAGAACCATGTCCCCAAGCCAGCAGGTTTCTAAAGCACCAATGACCCGCATCTGCCCCCCCACCGCATACCATTGTCTTGCATGCTGTTGTTAATATACTACTGCACTTTATTACAGTTATATTCTGTACTATTGTCTGTTAGCATTTCTTCATCCCTATATTGCATTGCATTTCCTATTCACTATTCATTTACTATCTTTACTTATATTTTTATATAATTTTCTATCTTATTTCTTATTCTTGTCTTGTATTACACTTCTGTTAGTATGGTATTACACTACTCTCTGCCCCCCCAACGTCATGGTATTGCTGGGGGTCCTCGTGATTAACTTGCACTGTATATGTCAGAGGGCTCTGGGGCCTTGGTGATCAACACTCACTGTATATGCCCAGGGGCCCGAGTGATCTGGTGGTGTAAATACATGAGGCTCTGGGGGCCCCTGGCGGTTAGCTTGCACTGTTTACGCTGAGGGGCCCGGGAACCCTGATACCCAGGTGGTGAGCTTGCATTGTATATGAAGGTCATAGTGTTTAACTGGCACTATAAATGTTACGACTCACTGATACCACTGCTCTGAGGCCTAATCCAGCCCCACTGGCCCGGTCCATAATCCAGCCGTGGTCCCCTCCCATGCAACTGCGGCACAAGAACTTCACCATGATCCTTGAAACACTTGTGACAATAAAGTTTGGAACTTGAGAGAGCTGGAAAGGAGTCTTTGTAAGGATTGTGGCAGAGAGCAGCAGCTGGGCGGGATCACACAGATTACTCTGTTCTTGCACTCATCCGTGAGAATCTTCTTCAGCTTATCACGTCTGAGTGTCTCCTTCCTGTCCTTGCCTGCAGCGTACTCACGGAGGGCCTCGGTGCTGACACGGTGTGGCGGGGCCAAGAGGGAGCCTCACAGATGAGGTTTTACTTTCTTTTACTGGTTGGCTCTTGCCCAGGCTTGCCATATTCGTGTGTGAATTCCTTAAATTTTAAATGTAACGCTTTCAAACTAGCAAAACATTTCAATCTACAGGTCTGTGCAGAGTTTGAGATTGCAGCATTACTGCAAAAATGTAAACGGACCGGTTAATCAGGAAACAGGCAAATGAAAGCGCATACTATAGTCACACCCTGAACTCTTTCATATAAATCTGATTCTACTAATAATCCAATTAAAATTAACGGCTCTTTTGTGTAGCACTTTGAGCACAAGCTATTTATGAAAGTTGTGAATGCACGTTAAAATGTGAAAATGATCAAATACAATCTGCTTTGGAATACAGGAAAATGGAGCACTAATGAACATGGCCAGCTGAATCTTGCTAGCTATATAAATGTGCACACCGGATAAGAGAAGCAGCCCTCATATCAGACAGGAAAAAGAGTTTGACACAGAGCTGCTGTTCATGAACATTTTATCCGGCTTCCAAAAGATTTAACCGGGAATTTGTTAGGAGTAAGTATCGGTCACGGTTAGCCTTCGACAGAAACTCTATCACAGTAAACTAACTCTGTGTTCAAATGTGCTTTTTTAATTCTAGTAAAAGATTTTCTCTGTTGAACTGAAACTTTTTCTGGAGAGTCATCATGCAAATAGCACAAAAAATAGGAAATATATCAGCGGGTACAGCCGAGTCCATGAACAGCTTCTGCCTGTGCAAAGAGGCAGGTCTGCGGAGGTCTCCGTTTCTCTCAGATCAGTGAGCAAATCAATTACACGGCTGTCCGTGCCTCATGACGGTGCATCAGCCATACAGACCACATCACATGTACATTCACACACGTGGAAATCTAGTACAAGTGCTGAGTTATATTTAGACAAAATCCCAAAACAAAGAAGAAAAGAATCTGAAAATACTTAGGAACTTCACCTTTACTGTAAGCTAATTTGGCGAGTAAATCAGATGTCTACAAGTGAGTTGCCAGTTTCTCTGAGAATTCCCCTATATACTGCATTGTGCATCCAGACAAGGGTAAACAGTGGACTTTGCCAAATGCTAACCCATCCGCAAAGCCGTCTACGCCACCAGGTCGCAAAGATGGTGCCGCTGAGCATGAGTGTCACGCTGACAGAGAAGCTAATTGTCTTGCCGGATCTCTCAGCAGATCTGAAGACGTCGTGCCATGTGACAACCACATTACACTGACATGTGGTCAAGCTTATGTAAACAGGCTGGCTGCTGGCCTGTCAGTGCACTGGACCTTTTCACTACTGTGTTCCTGTTTAGAAATGAATCTTGGGCCTTCTCACCCGACTGCTTTACTGGTTTATTATTTAACAATTGCAAAATCGAGCGTCTGAAACTGCTCATTTCTGCCGCCCTTGTAGTGGTCGGAGGTATGTGCACTGTTATATTTCCATCTTCAGTGCAGCACAGTACTAATGAATTTTAAAATTCTCTACACACCTCCAGGGCATGCAGTGAGGTCAGTGGGTGTCTGCTCACACCTCCAGGGCATGCAGTGAGGTCAGTGGGTGTCTCCTCACACCTCCAGGGCATGCAGTGAGGTCAGTGGGTGTCTCCTCATACCTCCGGGGCATGCAGTGAGGTCAATGGATGTCTCCTCACACCTCCAGGGCATGCAATGAGGTCAGTGGGTGTCTCCTCATACCTCTAGGGCATGCAGTGAGATCAGTGCGTGTCTCCTCATCTCCAGGGCATGCAGTGAGGTCAGTGGATGTTTCCTCACACCTCCAGGGCATGCAATGAGATCAGTGCGTGTCTCCTCATCTCCAGGGCGTGCAGTGAGGTCAGTGGGTGTCTCCTCACACCTCCAGGGCATGCAGTGAGGTCAATGGGTGTCTCCTCACACTTCCAGGGCATGCAATGAGGTCAGTGGGTGTCTCCTCATACCTCTAGGGCATGCAGTGAGATCAGTGGGTGTCTCCTCACCTCCAGGGCATGCAGTGAGGTCAGTGGGTGTCTCCTCACACCTTCAGGGCATGCAGTGAGGTCAGTGGGTGTCTCCTCACCCCTCCAGGGCATGCAGTGAGGTCAGTCTCCCTGATGTCTAAAGGTGTCTAAAGCCTATAGAGAAGACCACCCTAACAGCTAGTTAGTGTTATCTAGATAAACCCTGATATTGCCATCCTAAAGGCTAGTTAAGGTTAGGATAATCTACGTAAATTCTAAAGAAAATACTACCCTAAGAAGAAGCTCCAAAAATGAACGGAAAAGGAGTTTTTCATTAAGCAATGAAGTTCTGGGCAGCCCAGTTTTAACTAAATTAACTTACTTACTTACTTGCCAAACGGGCATGACTCCAAGCTGCCTTGCATGACACGCATCTTTCAGGTACAGCTAACGCACTGCTCACTCCCAGCCCTGCAATCTGACACATATTGAGTTTTAATGTAAAAGACGGCCGGTTATTCAGTGGCTTCTCATTCATTTCCTTTCTGATGTTACATTCGTTGCAATGAGAATCACTGCTAGTAGCTCAAACTCATTTAAAGTTCCTTGTAAGGTGATCAAAAGAAGCAAACGTGCAGAAAAATACCCCGAACACAAACCATAATGCATGTATCTGTCTTTTAAAAGTTTAAGAGCCTGTCTTTGATCTGCGTGTGTTGTCCTCTTCTCTCCGTATGTAACGGTTTTCTCGGCGATCAGGCCAACAGGGGTTCGTAACTCCACGGTGTCGATCTGCTCCATACTAATGCCTGTGGACTTTGCATGGGTGTAATGGTCAGGTGTCCCAATATATTTATCCATATAGTGCATGTTAATGATACCTGCATCTCCTCAGCTTGCTGTCAGCACCCCAAGCCTTCTCACCCCTGTCAGTTTCTGTGGGATATTTTATTTTATGTACATTTTACTTACCCTGGAACCTATGGCAGGAAGCAAAGGGGGCACAGGGGACCCTGTGCACAGGGGGCCAGTCCGAAGCAGGGCTCAGCCACACAGACACAGTCACACACTAGGGGCAACTTAAAGATGTTGTTTCACCTACCTGCATATGTTTGGACTGTGAGAGGAAGCAGGTGGTTGGGATCTTTGCCTCCAAAAGGTTGTGGGTTCAAATCCAGTGGATGGTAGAGTAATCATATCACCATTGAGCCCTTGATCAAAGCCCTTAACCCCACCTGCTCCCATACTGCAGGGTGCTGGCTGAGTCTACACTCTAGCCCCAAGCTTTGGACAAAAGAATCTGCTAAATCGTTAAATGTACCTATCATGTGAACTCGAGGCACTCAGAGTCAGCAGCAGGAACCCAGCCCAGACCCCCAGTGGTGGAAGGCCTCTGTACTGGCCTGCGTTTCCTAATGGCTCTCATTGTTCTATGCTCACCTAGGAGCTTAAAGGATAAATACTGAAAAATGGTAAAGTCAAGGACAACAATGATGCCAGCTTTTAGTATTCAAATGGCAACGAGACACCGCTGTCACACTGCTGTAGGTGGAATCTGCACAGGCTTGGGTGGCTGTAATGGGGCGATACCTGGACTAGCCGGCCTGGTGAGTGTGGCCAAGCCCACTGCGAACAGAGGCTGTACTGTCAGCCTGCAGGGCGGGGAGTGCCGTGCCGTCAAACGTCCGCTAGAATGATATTCGCAAAGGCCCTC
>JAAGVU020000129.1:1125449-1136785 GCA_011763525.2 Mormyrus iriodes
CCCCTTAGTTCCAGTGAAAGGAACTCTTAATGCCTCAGCATACGAAGCCATTGTGGACAATTTCATGCTCCCAACTTAGTGGAAACAGTTTGGGGATAGCCCCTTCCTGTTCTAACATGACTGCACACCAGTGCACAAAGCAAGGTCTATAAAGACATGGATGAGCGAGTTTGCTGTGGAGGAACTTGACTGGCCTGCGCAGAGCCCTGACCTCAACCCGATAGAACGTACTCCTAAACCTTGTGGAAATCCTTCCCAGAAGAGTTGAAGCTGTTATACCTGCAAAGGGTGGGCCAACTCCATATTAAAGCCTATGTATTAAGAATGGGATGTCATTAAAGTTCATGTGTCTGTAAAAGCAGGTGTACCAATACTTTTGGCAATATAATGTGTGTATATATGTATGTATACACATACACACACACACAGGGGGTAGCACTGTTGCCTGACACCTCTGGGACCCAGGTTCAAATCTCCGCCCGGGCTCCGTGTGTGGAGTATGCATGTTCTCCTCGTGTCTGGTACTCCGGTTTCTCCCCACAGTCCAAAGACGTGCTGAGGCTCATGGGAGTGCATGAGTGTGTGAATGGTGTGTGAGTGTGCCCTGCAATGGGTTGGCGCCCCATCCTGGGTTGTTCCCTGCCTCGTACCCACAGCTTCCGGGATAGGCTCCGGACCCCCTGTGACCCTGAATGGGATAAGCAGTTACAGAAGATGGATGGATGGAGATATATATATATATATATGCATATTTTTATGTATGCCAGTAAAATATGATAACAGGCAAAGTTCCCTTTATTTGCTTTAGTTGTTTTTAAACCCAGGTCTTAAGTTTTCTTGTATGTTCGTGTATTACAAGTTTACAGACTGAACACATAAAACGCAGGGATACCGCAAGGGGACTGACATATGGAAACAACTACAATTCCCACAATGCAGTCCGTTAAAAAAAAAAAAACCGTCTCAGGAAAAAAAAGTGACGGCGGAGAAAAAGGGAAACGCGCCGGGGGTCTCGTGATGGTGGGGCGGTCTCGGACGGCGTCGCTGTCTCCCGTCTCGGTTCGCCGTATTTAATGTCCCGCCGTGCAGCAGGAGCCGAGCCGAATCGGGCTAAATACCATTAAAATGGCCGAAGTCGAAGGGGATGAGATTCGCTCTGCGGTGCCGTCGCTGCTTCAGCCGTCGTCTCGGAACGGCTCCGGCTCCGGCTCCGGTGTCGGTTCGGCGGCCGGTACCGGAGGCCCGGCCGCGACCACGGTGACGTCAGGCCCGCGGCTGGTCCGGATCGTCAAGTCGGATTCGGGCTACGGCTTCAACGTCCGCGGGCAGGTCAGCGAAGGCGGCCAGCTGCGGAGCATCAACGGCGAGCTGTACGCGCCGCTGCAGCACGTCAGCGCCGTGCTGCCGGGCGGGGCGGCCGACCGGGCCGGCATCTCCAAGGGGGACCGCATCCTGGAGGTGTAAGTCAGCCGACGGGCCCCGCTACGCGTCCTCCCCTTCCCTCCGCCTGGGCTGGTTAGCCGCCGGCCGCTTCACTAGCGACTAGTGACGCTAACAGACCGTCCGCCTCCATTAGCGCACCGAGTCCCTGCATGCTAACGTGCTAAGCGAGTCAGTCAATCGGACCCGAGGCGAGCGGCGGCCGACCGCTATTTCACGGGAACTTCGCGGTCTTACGGTGCCGGTTTACCGGGTTAAGGTGTCAGCGCTCCCCGGTTAGCACTGACCGGACACGGTGAGCCGCACTGCTGTCGGCTGGCCGCTACCGAGCTCCCTTAGATATTAGTAAAGCGGGAGCCGGTTCGTAACTAGTCGCTTATAACCAGCTAGCAGGTCAGCTGGACCCAGATATAAACAGTCATGTCGTCAGCACGGCTGGGTGGTTTAAAAAACAAAAACAACATTGTTTACCTTAAACACCGAGCGAGGTACCCAGCTCTCATAATGAGTAGTTATAAGCACGAGCAGCTGGAGGTGAGCTAACCGGCTAGCTAACCAGCCGGCCGGTGGGAGGCGTTTGCGACGCCGGACACACGGCGGGAACAGAGAGCCGGCTTAGTTAGGGTTAGTTAACCCTGTAATGACGATCCGGCGAGCGGCTGCGATGGAGCTCAGCACCAGGTCCAGCTTTTTTATAAATGGGTCACTGATGGTGGCTGAAAGCCGGGTCCTTCACGACTAATTAAAGTGAAACGCGGGATTGTAAAGGCTGCAGGTTAGTAATAGCGGGCCGGGCCGAGTCGCCGAACCGGGCCACGCCGCGATGAAGAGGCGGCCTGTGTGTGTAGGGGCCCTCGGCCATTGCCCATTCTGGTCACATCCGCGGAGCCGGCCGCTGCCTCCCCCGGCCGGGGCTCGGCGCACTTAAACACGCCGTGATCCAGGTCATGTCTTCACACACTGCCGGTTTTGTTGCCGGTTGGTATTTTAGTAATAAAAGCATATGTGTTTTTTTTTAACGTTCCTGTGTCACAGAGGAGCCCTGTGCGCAGACATATGTAACTGCAGGATTCTAAATATGTTGGGAAATGACAGGCTGGGTAGCTTAGCCCTGGACCTTGCTGGACAGGGGAGCTAATGATTGGGGGGGGGAAAGTATGCAAAAGGCATATAAAAGGAATGCTGGAGCTTTTCGGTGTGTTCTCTGAGGAATGAAGGGATTCTTTCAGAGATGCACTGATGTGGAGTGAGATGTTATAGGGCTGCTTCCTAATTGTGCGATGGTGGCATTAGCCCCAGATGAACATCAGAATGCAGATGGGTGACAGCCATGAGACAAGGCCCAGCAGACTGCGAGTTCCTGCTTTTCAGGCTTCAATAGCATCATTAGACATCAATAGACATCACTCAGCTGGTGCCTCCATACATTGGCTTCTCGAGCTGGATTTGAAGCTAGTTTGAGGTGTTTTAAGACCTCCATGATGCATGTTGGAGGTGGCCATTGATATCTAGGCTAGGGAACCAGATTTATCATGCTTATCAATATGTCAAGAATTGGTGAAATGCTACAGCTCTTCCGCCAGCAAAATGCAACAATACAAGGCAGTTATTAAGCAGAGCTTTTTTCTGCTTTCTTGGGTCATTTCTTACCTTGTGGGTTTTTTCTAGTAATTTAAATTTTACAGAGAGTAAGAATGCACAGAGCGCAGACCTTGTAGCTGTTAAGATGTGCTCAAGAGGTTTTTTTATAATGTAAAAGAGATGTCTGCCTGTGTTTTCATTTTGGAAGGTAGGTACAGGAACCTACATAGAGACATCACTGCGTTTGCGTGGTTTCTGGTTAATGCTGAAGACGGACAGGATCTGTCAGCAGGGTATACCTACACATCTCTGCATTCATGTGGATTCTGGGTAGTGTTCAATGTGCGGCAAATTTAAGTTTTGCTTTTTGAAACTTTCTGGAATTATTTCCCAAATAACTTTGTTCCTCGGATGCAGAACCTGTGGATACAGAGGGCTGCCTGTGCTTGATTTTTATTTTATTTTTTTATTTTGTTCTTATGGTGATAGATGTAAGCTGTAGTCTTGGCGGACTACCCTGCCATTGGTGGCTAAAATCAATGTTAATCTTATTTCAGCCCATATATTATAAATGCGTTTCCCACATTTGATTATGTATAGTCAAACCAATTGACTGATGTGTTCTGTGTTGAAAGACCACATAGCATCCTAAAGGTGGGCATTCTGACGTAGGTCTCTGAAGTGTACTTGAGGAAGACACTTGTTTGTATGTGGCTAAGACATTGCAGTGCGATCAAAGCTTTTTCCCCTTGAAAAGGAGAAATGCTGTAAGTGTAACTGACTAAAGCCAGAGTTGAAATAGTACGCATTTATCAGGTTAGTCAGTGGATTCACATCAATCCGACGGTGTGTGTGAGATACATGATAGTCTGGTAATCTGTATTTCTTGAATGACTAATGTAGCCACATGCCTGTTATTAAGAAGTGTTACAATAATGGTGGATTTTAAGTTTTGAAGGCTGTTTTTAAAATTTTCACTGTATAAAAACAGAGATGTCTGATTACTTTTCTACCCAAGGTACCCAGACGGTAACTCACTGGTTAAAGCCCCTCTGTCGGGTTGCCAGTACAGGGTGTGGGTCCCAGCCTCACTTCTCCCATGACTGCGTCTGCATTTTATGATTCACATAATGCTGGAAGTTGTGCAGGAGGGCCAGCATCCAAATCTGTGAGCCCTGACATGGCTTTGGGGAGAAGGGAGAGCCTGTTTCTACCACCATTCACCCAGGCAATGTTCTTGTGTTGAGCTACATGAGGGACCAGCCACAAAGTTATTTTTCTGTTATCTTCAGAGCGACAGTCAGTCTTCCAGCTCTATTTCGTACCCAGAACCATCAGGACCTGAAATCCACTGCTTTTTAATTCTGCTGCCCCAGCAGGAGTGGCTGTATTTATATATTTGTGACTTGTTTAGCCAATATAGTCAAAACTAACATGCACTGTGATGGACTGGTATCGCATTCAGGGTGTGTGTCGCCCCCCAACGCTGAGCAGGAACAGTGATTGGATGAATGGATTTATATCTAGTTTTTGTTTTAGAGTAACCCCTATACCTCGCCTGAGGTCCTTATTGTAATGGGTTTGGGGGCAAGCAAATCTAGCCTGCCCCGTCCCCATGCCTGGTGGCGAAGCAGCAATATTTCACCAGTCCAGATCTGGTTGGTTTACATGGCTTGAGCCAGAGCTCATAGGTCCTGGTTGACCCACTAGGGAGGCATGTGGGCACCTTTTGTCCCAGGTTAACGCCCCCCCCCCCCCAGTGGAGCAGCATTCCCTGTATGTGTGTGGCCAGGGTCTGGCGGTATCCCATTTCACAGTCACTACCTCCAGTTGTAGTTCACGGGCTATCTAGATCATCAGAGCCGTGGGCAGTGGCACCCGTGCCTCCCTGCTCGCATTCATACACACATACATACACGCACACATACACACACACACACACACTCTGAACATCATGCTAAGAGACCCGCGGGAGTGCTGACCAGCGAACAATGCAGTACTGTAGGTAGACTTGTCATTTGGACCTGGCAGTATCTGGCTGCGTTAGTCATAATGCTTGGATTCTATTGTCTGTCATGAAATTTGGACTTTTGCTGTTATGCCAGTCTGAGATTGGGTTCAGCGTGAGTGGCAGCCATGGAGGCTCTGTGCCGGGTTTAAAGTTCGGTACCGAGATTCAGGAAGTTAATGCCGCCTCTGTGCACCTGCACTGGAGCTTTTGGCTCCAAGAACATACAGCGCAGCGCATTTGCCTTTCATGAGAGCAGCGCTGTGTAAACCATTAACCAGACCCGTGCCATGTTAAATCAAAGTGAAGACATTTCATTCTCGCCTTTGCGAGCATTAAATCCGAGGAGAGTAGCTGGGTTGTATGATTGCTTATTCTGCAGCTGTGTGTTTATTTACCTGATTTAAGGTTTCTGACTAAACATGCCTGCAGTTGGAAGACATACAGGTTATGTAGTAGACTCTTCAAAGGCATTTACTGTTTGTGCTGCTCTCTTTATAATGATAAAATACAAAGATTTCCATTACTGGTGTGAATGTTGCCTGTCTATTTCCATGAAATATTAGTAGCTGCATATTTGTAGAAACAGCCGGGACTTTCCTTTGGCAGTCCTGCCACAGGGCCATAATAAAACTGCTCTACCAGGGTCCCACCTGAGATTTAATCTCACTGCTGATGTTGGGCTGGTATCCAGCCCGTATTGCTTTGGACTCAAAGCGCCTGCCTGGCTTTCATTCTCCTGCCCCTCCCTCGTTAATTTGTCACGTACCCGACAAGTGCCCCGAGTGTGGAAACACTCGACCTGAAGTCTTCCTTTCTGATCCGCCCCCATCTTCCGCTCTGTTGGCCACACAGATGTAGCACAGTCGTCGGTGCGTTAAGCTCCCCCCTGCCAGATCATGTGTTCCATATTCTTGGGTTACAATAATTACAAAATGAGGGTATAAAGGGTCAAACATGCCACGTCCGCTCTAAGGGAGGGCTCCCCCATCCCACAGCACGCTCTCCTGGAGGAGGTGCTGTTGGCTGCTCCGCCAGGCATGCTGAATGAATAGGAGCTGATGTGCATCACCGACACGTTTGTCAAATACCGTATGTGGATCTGAGCCCCAGTACATTAGTCTGCCTTTGGAATGCTGTGTCTTAAGAAGGTTCTAGATTTCGATTTTCCTTTCCTTTGATTAATTGCCTCCTCCTCCTAAAATGTCGTTCTGACTTTTCAGCATTTACGCATGTTAAATATCGCACTCGTAACTTGCTTCTACAAGTAGCCTTTTACTCTTCTCACTCAGAGATCCTGCAGCATTAGCCGTTCATCCTGAAAATCCCCCCCCCCCCCCCACTGTTTTCTACTAGGAACGGAGTGAACGTCGAGGGGGCCACGCACAAGCAGGTCGTGGACCTGATCCGGGCCGGAGAACGTGAGCTCGTGCTGACGGTGCTGTCCGTCCCGCAGCCCGAGGCTGACAGCCTGGACCCTGGGGACGATGGCAGCGCCCAGTCCTGTTACGATTACAGCGACAAGCAGGCTGTGCCCATCTCGGTTCCCACGTACAAGCACGTGGAGCAGAACGCGGAGAAGTTCGTGGTGAGTGTGTGCCCATAGCCACCAACTGTGGAAAGGCATTTCATTTTGGATCTGTCTGTGATTGGAATTACGCAGCTTTTTGTATGGCTTCTGTAGCTGCCTCCTTGTAAGGGAGTATCGTGATGCCCTCACTTCCGTCACTCTCGGTGGTTACAGGGTGTGAACCGCGCTTGTGTGCAAGCAAGGCAATTGGCTGCTATGCTCCCCAGCGCCCCTGACCCCCCCCTGCCCCTCCCCCCGATCCTCCGTGCAGGTGTACAATGTGTACATGGCGGGCAGGCAGCTGTGCTCCAAGCGCTACCGCGAGTTTGCCATCCTACATCAGAACCTAAAGAGGGAGTTCGCCAACTTCACCTTTCCCAAGCTCCCGGGCAAGTGGCCCTTCTCACTGTCCGAACAGCAGCTGGACGCCCGGCGCCGTGGCTTGGAGGAGTATCTGGAGAAAGGTGGGTGAGGGGGTCCACGAAAAATATGTTGGTTTTTACCAACAACATGCTAACCGCCGAGCAACCCACGTCTGTAATGAAGCTGCTGCTGGAAACCCCAAGTAGTTTTCTTAGGGGGCCAAATTCCATTAGCAGCACAAAGCCAAGGTCCTCTGCATCCAAAAGATTTGCCGACTGGGGGGGGTTCTTATGGTAGAATTTGCTGGGGAGGGGTTGATCGTACAAGCCGGGTTCAGTTGGATGCCAGTCTGGATGTGGACCGGAGTCCACAACTTGGTGACCATTGCACTCCATATGAAGCGGCCAGTGAGACGCGGGTTTAAGAGACTGTAGCGAGATTCTGGTGAATGAGCCGATAAAATGCCTCTTCCTACAACTATAGAAAACGGCTGATGTGCAGTGCAATTATTGCCCTCATTTTAGTAGGTACGTCTAGCTCTGGTTCTGCTAACTTTTTGAATACTGACTAAATTCTAAATATCAGGTAGCAGTATCGGCCAAGACTGACACATCAGACCGACGCATATATGCTAACCAACATCGTACGACTCCAGCGGCCCTCGCGGGGAGGCCCTTATCGTCAGGGAGGAACAGCTGCAGCAAACGGCCGGTCAGACACGGAATTATTGGAAATCGAGGTTGTCCGTTTCACCTTTCAACGCGTTCCCTCTGTCTCTCTCCACCTGCAGTGTGCTCCGTTCGGGTGATAGGGGAGAGTGACATCATGCAGGAGTTCCTGTCCGAATCCGACGAGGTGAGTCCGCCCCCGCCGGCCCCCCCGCGTTTCCCTCTCTCCTCTGTGCGGCCTCCCAATTTCTATGGCTGCCTGTTCATCGTGCAGCTCGCTCTCTCTGACAGAACTATAATGGCGTGTCGGACGTGGAGCTCCGCATCGCCCTGCCGGACAAGACCACGGTCACGGTGCGAGTGCGCAAGAACTCCACCACGGACCAGGTGTACCAGGTACGCCACTTGTGGAGCGCTCTGTCTGTACTGGCCATCGTGGGCGTCGTGCACAGCCATCCAGATTGTGACGCTTGTCCCTGGCCTGGGAGGAGATCCTCCTTGATGCTTCTCAGCCGGTTTTTGTTACACACAAAGGCTCTAAATCCCCAGTAGAATGTTTTTAATCAGGTTGTCTTTGCTTTTGAATGTGGAGAATGACAGTTTCATTTTCCTTTACAGCAGAGGTGGACAGTTCAGGTTCAGAAAATACAAATCCAGACCTAGATTTTGTTCCAACCAACCAGTTGAGTACTTTGGTACCGTGACTCTTTATGCTCAACTGGTTGGTTGAAACAAAATCTAGGTCTGGATTTTTGATTTCTGAACCTGAACTTTCAACCTCTGCTTTGCAGTAGAGATGTTTCCAGCGTTCATGAGAGCCAGTAATGGATGAGGGCTCTTATACATCAGGCTAACGGGCGCATGCACACGGTGCTGGCAGCACTGTGTGTGTCTCCTTGTGCAACAGTGTGTGTCTCTGGTGTCTCCTCTGCAGGCTGTGGTGATGAAGGTTGGCATGGACAGCACTACTGCCAGCTACTTCGCCCTGTTTGAAGTCATTAACCACTCCTTTGGTATGGCTGCCATACTCCACTTTATGCCTTTTTTGTGAATTCTCTCCGCTATTAGCCGTCATCATGCAGAGGGGCAGCTCCAACCTGGGTGTCCCCATCCCAGAACCCCCCCGCCCCCCGCAGCGCCCTGCTGGCTGAGTTGCGTTCAGTGAGCCACACTGAGGCTCAATTGCGCCGGCCTCTGCCCTGTACACTCCAGGGTCGCGTGGCTGTGCACTCAGTACGTCTTCCCTATCGCTTCTCAGCTTCCTGGTTCAGAGGGGATTTTAAGAAAACAAATGCTTCTGTTTTTGAATTGAAGTCACTTTCACACCTTTAGCCAGCTCAGAGGAAACGTTGAATCAGGCATGAAGCAAGAAAGACCATGAAAGGCATAACCAATCGCACCCAGAAATATGAAATAGCTTTTTTCGCATCTGTGCGTGTTGGTTATGAAGGCGGCGGCTCGGTCTTGCTCCGATATGAGTAACTGCCCCCCTCCGTGTGGACCGTGAATGAGGGGAGTCAAGTGTAAATTGTTTTTATAAACACCCTGCTCACTTATGCATGCCTATTTCTTGTAGAGGCTGTAATAACCATCATACAGAGGCTGGCTACTAGCTAATTTGTATATATGCTTAGTTTTACAGTAACCCTTGTTCACTCTTAGTGGGGAATTGTCTGCATCCAGTCCTGCAGAGTGAGAAGTCACATGCTCTGGGGCTGATCTTTGTGGATCTTTATGTGCCTCTCTGCTAGTAAAAGTTGTAAAACCTGATTTACCACAACAGAGAATTAACTTTGGCAGTAACGGCTTTACCCTGTGTAATATAAAGTGGCTCTCAGTCAGGCAGGGATCTGTTAAGGGGCCTCTTATGAGAGCAGGCCGGCCTTAAGCAGGCTGTATAAATGCCTGTGTAAGGCCTAAAAGCCTGCCCTCTGTTGGACAGTGAGCTTCTAAACCGTGCTTCCTGTAAACTTGCTCTTTCGGTTAAATTTAAAGGTGTCGGGTGGATCTCATTGATTTCCTGCAATGGAAGATTCAAAAATGGTGTGCTGCTGGGCCTGTGGCCCCAGTGGTACATGGGGTCGAACTGGGTTCTGATGCAATCGAGGTGAAATATATTAAAGGGGGGTTTGGGTGGGAGGGAACAATACAAAACAGCACTGGAGTACGTGGGGTGGGTTTAAGGGCCTGAGGAAATACTACAAATTGTCAGGACAGGGAGAAAAGGGGGCCATATCAAGTCTACATTTTTAAATGATATGTTCATAAACAAAGCTGCCGTCCCCAGATCTCCACTAGTTCTTTTTCTGAATCTTTCTGGGTGAAGGTGAACTGTCTAAGCTCCTGTCTCTCCCCGCCCCCCCAGCACGCAAGCTGGCCCCCAACGAATTCCCTCACAAGCTCTATGTGCAGAACTACGCCTCAGCCGTGCCGGGAACCTGCCTCACCCTGCGCAAGTGGCTCTTCACCACCGAGGAAGAGATCCTGCTCAGCGACAACGAGCTGGCCATCAGCTACTGCTTCCATCAGGTCGCCCGGCCTTTACCCCCAGTGCAGCATCTGCAGCGGCGGTCGCCCTCCGTCTTTACCCTCGAGTCTAATCGTGCAGCTCTGCTCTGCATGTGTCTGTATTCGCAGGCTCTTGACGACGTGAAGAAAGGATTCATCAAGGCAGATGAGAAATCATACCAGCTGCAGAAGTTGGCTGAGCAACGCAAGATGGCGATGGTGAGCAGCCCCCCCCCCCCCCCACCTCACATCTCCCAGATGGCTGGAGGCTGCTGTAAAGCCCAATTCATACTTCACTTTTCTGTATTCCTCTATGGTCTTTGCACAGGGTTAGGGTTACGACGTGAATTTTCCAGATTTTGAGTCTAGCGGACTTTTTGTGCATTAATCCCCCCCGCCCCCGGTGTTCCAGTACCTGAGCATGCTGCGCTCGTGCGAGGGCTACAACGAGATCATCTTTCCCCACTGCGCGTGCGACTCCCGGCGTAAGGGCAACGTGGTGACAGCCATCAGCATCCGCCACTTCAAGCTACACGCCTGCACCGAGGAGGGCACCCTGGAGGTGGGCACCCGCCAGCCTTTCGGGATTGGGGGGGGGCGCCGCAGGGATGTCGGTTATTTGAGCCTTCTTGGCCTCGCCGCAGAACCAGGTGATCGCCTTTGAATGGAGCGAGATGCAGCGCTGGGACACGGACGAGGAGGGCATGGCCTTCTGCTTTGAGTACGCTCGCGGAGAGAAGAAGCCGCGCTGGGTCAAGATCTTCACCCCATACGTGAGTCCTGCGGGGGTGGGGTGGGGTGGGCGGGGCCACTGCTCTGAGGGGGCGGGGCTGGGAGCCATGTATTGACCATGATCCTGTTGTCTTGTCGTTTTCTTGTGGCTCGTCTGCCTTGGGGGTCCTTCACAGTTCAACTACATGCATGAATGTTTTGAGCGGGTCTTCTGCGAGCTCAAGTGGAGGAAAGAGGTGAGTGCACACACCAGAGAATGGGCCGGCTGAGGGATCTCTGCTGGGGGGGATGATGGAGGGCTGCAGGCGTGCTTAAAATTTCACCGTTTTGCTGCAGGTTGAAGAGGAAGCCACTGACAAGGACAACAAAAACTGCAGTAAAGATGGTATGTGTAGTAAGGTAAGGTCTCGTCAACCTCTGACTGGCACCAGTCCGCAGAACCCACCAACAGTTCCTTTAACTGACA
>JAAGVU020000129.1:1138064-1151318 GCA_011763525.2 Mormyrus iriodes
CACACGACAGCCAAGACGCCACACAGGAGACGCTGAAGACATGCGCAGACAGACAACGAGGACGACGGGACAGCTGCACGCACACCTACACGCTCACACAGACACACGGACCTGAACTCGGAGCGCTCGCTGGAGCAGGACGGCGTCTATGGTTTAAATGAATACATAGTGAATTAATGTCCATACATCGCATCACGGGGTTAGGGCTCTGAGAGGCACAGAGTACGGCCGCGACTGGGGGATCCCGCATGGAGCAGTTGGACGAGGAGTCCGGAACCGCAACACGATCGTTTGGTGATAATGGCTCGCCCCACCCGGAACCAGTCACCTGACACGTGATGAGACTGCACCGGCCTTCGAGTTGCAAGAAGTGAAACACTGGAAATGATGGCCGACAGAGAGGAAGATTTCGGGGGAGGGGGCAGATTTCACACATGCTGGATAAGAGGAAGGACTCGCTCAGTAAAAAAAAATAAACGATCATGGAACGAAATGGGGTGGGTGGGGTTTGTGATCATGGGTGTAACTGCAGGAAAACTGACTAATGTTCATTTTCTCCAACTAACAAGACAAGTCCTAAGGGGGAAGAGGCATATCTGCTTACCTCTCACTGTCTCTCACAAGATGCTTCACGTGTTTGTAGGTGTAGCAGAAATGTAAATTAATACATGGGAGCAGGACGGATGGGAGAGCAGCGGGGGAAGTGAAGCGTGGCTGTCATTGTTGCTGAATGGTGTTGTGGTTTGTCCACTCGGATTGCTCTGTGTGTCTGATGCGCATGTACGCGCTCTCCACGTGCGGCTACAGTTAGCTTCGCTAAAAGCTCCTTTAAACCGCCAGAGGCACGTTTCCAGCCCCCCTGCCATTCGCTTCCCCCTGTTTCATTTACTGAGTGTTTCTGGTTTAATATCATTTGTACACACAAAAAATACTCAAAAGCGTTGTCGCCGTTTCCTGCCAAGAGCAGTCCTATGCCCTCCTGGGAGCTCGTCTTTGCTGCGATTCTGTACACCGTGCCACTTGCTGTCTTCATAAACATGGCTGATGTTAGTTCTAGTCCTTGTGAGGCTCTCGGCTGTGGTCAGTATATGAATCCAAGCTGCTTTCTTTACTAAAGCACAGTTTGAGAATAGGTGTATAATGTCTGTCTTCTGGAAGGAGCGTTCTGTTTTTGTGAATGAGGTGTAATACGTCTGGTGGGCAGCAGAGGGCTGTACTGAATGGACCTTGCGCTGATACCACTCAGCCTGAGTATTTTGCAGCAGCTGTGCGGGTGCCTGGCACGTGTGCAGGCATTTGCAGCCTCCCCTGACAGTGAGCCTGTGATGGAGGGTGGATGGGATGGCAACAGGGGACAGATGTTAGGGCAGGCAGTCAAATAGGGGGATGGGAGGCGATCCCAGACTCAACTGAAATATCGAATGGCCCCCCTCTTTCAGAGGAGGCGATACGAAGAGCTTATTCTCTCTCTCTCTCTCTCTCTCTCTCTCTCTCTCTCTCTCTCTGTCGTTGTCTCTGTTATTCGGGATGCTCTGTGGAGATTGCTTCCAGCTCCATTGTATGAATTGTTGCACTTGAAATCTGTACATATACCAGACATTGGTAGCGCACTGTTTGAAGGCGTTCCGTTTTCTGTTCCCACTGAGTTCATCATGGGAGCCATTATTGGGCTTCCTTTAACAAAAAAGAAAAAGAAACACACCCCCCCAGACAAGGCTGCTTGCCTGAAAAAGGGTGTCACCTTAGACAGGCCCCCCATCACGAGGTGCACAGTGGCCATGGCTTTGAACCCCCCCTCCCCTGCCAAGAAGTGCATTGGTGTCGTGCTCTCTGCAGTGCATGAGGCTTTGAGAAGGTCCCGCTGGCTCTCAGTCCATCCCTATGTCCTTGATTAATCCCAGTTAAACATTTTAAGTAGTTTTCAGCCGTTGTAGGCTACCCTGGCTTTATTTTGCCCCCCCCCCCCCCGCCCCTGTCAAAGGTGCTTAGCACGTCTGCATTCTCTACTTGCTCTCTCGAGGCGTCCGTGTAGAAAACAGCCACTCATTGAGTAACCTCTCACGAGGTTTATCGTCATGGCAACGGGAAGCGGCCATAAGCGCCCAGTGTTAAGCGTTTGCTGGCTCCTCAGTTCTCTGCGAGTGTCTGACCACGCCGGCACGTGTACAGGACGTGCTCAGTCGGCCTGTGATTCTCAGTATTTGGATGGCAGCGCCTCCTGAAATAGTGATTCAGATGCTTAATACTGTCGTTCATCGAATCCTCCCCTTTGCCCAGTCCGTTATTTAGCCCGAGCACCCTTGGGAATACGTAGGTTTGTGTCAGTGTTGGACCTTAACCACCACTGCGATTTCAGTACTGTTCTGTGAATGTCGTCTCGTTGGCTGAATGGGTCGGCCCAAGGAGAGGGCTTCCGCTGACCGCGAGTGTGCAGGGGCCTCACTGTGTCCGTGTACCTGTGAGTGCATCTGTGTTCAGTGTGATGCTGGGATCACAGGCACGCCGCCGGCCCTCCCTCGCGCGCCCGTCCCCTGCCCTCGCTCTCCTACTCGAAACGCCAAGTCTTTTAATTTATTTCAGTCACATAAAAAGAAAATGGAAATCCTTATTGTACAGTATTTTCACCAGGTGGTTTTTGGGGAAATCTTTTAAAATGAGAACTAAAATGATGCAAAAATGCGTTAAAGGAAAATAATTTTTAAAAAATTGCTTTAACTGTAGAGTAAAATTGAAACCTAAAATGGGGGGAAAGTAAGCGAAAGGCTAACATGGTTTAAAAAGCTGAAAAAGTTTGGTAATGTCACTTAGTGTAATAAATTGTAACATATTCTTTTAAATAAATTGATTTATTGATGCAAAGCAACTGTCTGGCTCAGTCCTTTTCATGTGATTAGACTTTACTTTGTCTCTCAGGTATTGCTGAGGTAGTGTTGGCTTAAAATTATAATCTTATGTTCTTATTGAGGGGGGGCACAGTGGTGCAGTGGTTAGCACTGTTGCCTCACACCCCTGGGGCCTGGGTTGAAGTCTCTGCCAGGGCTCCATGTGTGTGGAGTTTGCATGTTCTCATGTCATTGTGGAGTTTCCCCCCGGTACTCCGGTTTCCCCCCACAGTCCTAAAACATCCTGAGGTTAATTGGAGTTTCCAAATAGCCCGTAGATGTGTGTCAGTGAATGGTTCTTCCCTGCCTTGCGCCCGTAGCCTCCGGGATAGGCACCAGACCCCCACAACCCTGAGTAAGATAAGTGGTTGAAGACGATGGATGGATGGGTATTCTTTTTGAAAGAGCTGTGCATCATTCGACTGTGTAAACAGATTAGCCATAACATTAAAACCCCCTACCTAATATTGTGTGGGTCCCTCTCGTGGTCCCAAAACGGCTCTGACCCTGCGAGGCACGGACTCCACAAGACCTCTGAAGGTGTCCTGTGGTATCTGGCACCAAGACATTAGCAGCAGACCCTTTAAGTCCTGCAAGCTGTGAGGTGTGGCCGCCATGGATCCCATTTGTTTGTCCAGCACACCCCACTGAACTTAGCACTTTCGGTTGTGGACAGGGGTCAGTATGGGCACTCTGAGCGGTCTGTGGCTACTCAGCCCCATACAGAGCAAGCTGTGATGCACTGTGTGATGTGACATCTTTCATTCCGCTGTCCTGTAGAATCTGGCCAGACAAGCTAGCCATCGCTCCCCATGTGCATCAGTGAGTCTTGGGCACCCATGACCCCATCACCGGTTCACTGACCACTGCATGCCGGGAACACCCCACAGGACCTGTCATTTTGGAGATGCTCTGACCCAGTCGTCTAGCCATCACATTTTGGCCCTTGTCAAAGTCGCTCAGATCCTTACTCTTGCCCATTTTTCCTGCTTGCCACACTTTAACTTCAAGAACTGACTGTTCACTTGCCTAAAATGTAACGAGATAATCGATGACATTCCCCTCACCTGTCAGTGGTCTTAATGTTATGGCTGATCGCGGTATAATGCTGTAGGATTTGCAAATTCATTCCCTTTTTGATGGTGGAAATTGGACTTTCCAGAATGTCAGCGTTTACCAAGATAACATGAAAGCAAAATTGGATGAATGATCGCCTAATATGAAACAAGCAATTATTTTAACTTTTTAATGATCTATGGTTTTTATAATATTATTTTCTGGGAGCTCAGTAACTAATCTTTGAAACCTGAAGCTAATATTCACTTACAGCTTAAACGTACAATTATTGTCTCCTATTTTTTCTTTATATTTTTTTCTAAACTTGATTTTTTTTTTTCTCTTGACTTTGATCAGCTGACAAACGGTTTCAGATTCTGAAAGTCATGTTTTCTCCTGCACCTGCGGCAGTTACACCCGTTAATATACCTCTTGTATCCCATGCAGCCTCTATTGTCCGTCGGACTCTTCATGTTCGCTATTGTCCTGTTATCCAAGCATCCATTCAGCTGCTTATCCAGGTGCTTGTGGTTAGCCTGAGGAAACGCCTGAGAGATACTGTACAGCACACCGCTCCATCATTATAACCAACCCTGGGTAATCGTATAATAAAACTCAGCTCAATAAACAAGTGTGCTGGCCTAACATCTCATCAAGCACGTCGCGATGATGCAGCCCTGGGGGGGCAGGGAAAGTTATCAATCACCATCTAAACTGGCCTCATTCCACCGCATTGATCCTCGCGGTCATTTTTCTGGGGCCGACGTTAAATGGTATCGATCACTGCTTGCCTGCTCTCTTGTTGAACGAATGGATGAGTTTTTCTCTCTTAACCGTGCTAAGAAGAATGGCCCGTTAAGGTGAGAATTCTATGGGATGGATCGGTTTTTAATGATACGGAAGCAGGTCCAGAACCTGAGTGTGGATTCCTCTGTAATTCGAATAATGAATTCTGATGCGTTAATTACTCGTCCTCCCTAAATGGCAAAGTGCTTCTATCGAGAGGGTTTGAAATGCTGGTGAACCGGTGAGACCTGGAGAGCGAATGGGACGTGCTCAGGGGCCAGCCTTCTGGCATCTTCCTGCATGCACCGGTGCTCTCTGCAGTGGCATCAAATCCTGCTCCCTCTTCTGGCCAGCAGCCCTGCATAAATGCTGCACCCCCCCGTACCCATATCTCCACAGCCGTCATTCTGAAATGTTTCCGCTTGGGCAGCTTTTAATTTCCACGTCTTAAGCCCTATCCACGGCAGCGAGAGTGCAAAGCACGGGTGGCGAGTCGAGCTTTCATTTCTCACACTGAGCCCTTCCTAGCCTTAAATCTGTGTGTGGTCGCAGCTCCGGCTCGCCACTATGTATAATTGAAGAGGAAGGGGATTTTTATGTAGGAGGAACAGATACAGCCACCGGAAATGCCTGCGCTGGCGATACAGACATCTGCCTTCTGCACTGAGTGTTTAGTGCATAAATCTGAAAGACTGAGATATATGGCACATTATGAAATAGTCTGTCTTTGCAAAAATGGAAAAAGCATCATAATTTTCTATGACTAAAGCGCAGGCTGTCACCCTGACCCCCTCTCATAAAAATGAGTTATTCTTGCAGGCAGTTCTGACTAACACATATTTGGTGTAATAGGCTGGAAGCGCAATGGCCAGTATAGAGACAAATATGCAAATGTATTCTTTTCTGCCCCCCAGTCTGACTGACTATCTCCCAATGCCCTTATTATACGACCTTTCAAATACTGCTACCAGCCTTGCAGGGAATAAATCACAGTCCTACCTGCCTTTATATGGCCATTGCTCTCTGCAGTGCGATTTTTGCAGTTTTATGTTTTTTGGGATCTAAAATGATTTGGGAGGGAATAAAGCTTGTAATCTTGTAAAACGGTGTTTATTTTTGGATACCATTGGAAGAGAGCAGCTCCACTTTAGTTTTCTCAAAAATAAGTAATTGAAAAAGGCAATTTTCTGTTGAAAAAGAAGATTGACTTGTTTGTTAAATGCTATCTAGCTGCTGAAATTTTCTCACACAATCCAATACAGCTTAATCAGTCACTGGATGTGCGTCTGGACACCGATTAATGCAACATGCAGGTTTTAAGAAACCTAACAAATGCTCTTGGCGGTTGGACATGTAGCCCCTGTCAGGACTGCAGGCTCCCTCTGATTGGGTAGATCAAGTAGACGATTAATTTCTTTGCCACATCTATTGAATGGATCAAGTGGAGGATCATTTTCTCTTCACCCTTTAGATGAATGGATTGTACAACATCTGAAGTCTTTTCATGGAGGATCGTTTAGTCCTTCTTCCTCTTCTCGGTCCTCTTCAGCGAGACAACCGGCCCCCCCCCCCCCCCCACACACACACACACACACACACATCCGACACTCATTCTCTCTCTTTCTGTTCTGCCGCAAGCTGCAGTGTTTCTGTCCCCTTGTCAGTCAGACGAAGTCCTTGGACACAGCCTCCACAAAGTTTGGGGCAGACATGAGGATGGAGATGGTGCAGATGATGTTGAAGACACTGAAGGCCACCAGACAGAGGCGGTCGATGACCGCTGCAGCAAATCTCCACTGGTCCATCACCACTTCGCTCTCGCTCTGCTCCCTGTAGCGGTCGGCCACGAAGCGCACTTCCTCCAGGATGGCTTGGAGGCGGGGGTCCCCCATTGTGGGTGAGGAAACCCCGAGGCAGCCAGCTGCTGCCCCCAGACCAAAGCTGCTGGAGATGGTGCTGGAGCAACCCATGTTGTCCAGGTTCGAGGCTGCAGGAGGGGGATTGCTGAACTGCGGAGGCATGTGTGGGGGCGGACTGCTGGCCATGCTTCCGGAACCACCTTTCCGGGTGACCGTGCCGATTCGCTGGGCCTGCTCGGGGAGCAGGGGTGGGTCGTCCAGGTTCTGGAAGCTGATGTAGAGCAGGTTGCCGTTGTTATTTGTACTGGACTGGCTGTGCAGGTGGGAGAGTGAGTTGTGTGCCTGGGGGAGGTTCTGGGTGTGCATGGGGTGTAGGGATGGGTCTGGGGGGTTGGGAATGCTCCTGCTCTGTGACCCGGAGGAGCAGCGCCGTAGGTTGGGGGTGCAGGTGCGACTGTTGGGGTTCCCGCTGTCTTCTGGGCGCTTCATCCGCAAGAACCACGCAATCCACTGGAACAGGATCACCTGCACCTGGAACCAGAGAGGGACAGGGGTACAATACAGACAGGTATGCTGAAAGACAGGGAAGAAAGACAGGAGGGAGAGGAATGAGGGGAAGGAAAACAAAGGGATATAAACACAAGCGGCTACAGAGCCAGCATACAGCAAGGGACAGATGAAACCGTTCATGCAGAAAGGTGCCAGCGGTTTATTCACAGAACGTGACGTGCTTGGCCAGAGAACTCAAGGAGCCCACGCTGTCCTGCCCTTAAGGAGACGGGAGCAGCCAGGCGGCGAGCAAGGGCCCTACCCACTGAGGCATGTCCGCTCCGTTAGGGTCGTGATGGTGGTACTGCAGCACCACCACGGTCGCCACCACCGACATGCCCACGATCACCATGGTGCTGGCGAAGTACTGCCCTGCGAGACCAAGGTGCAAAAGTGTGTTAGTCGGTTACTCCGGAACAATGGAACTAATCTGCCAGTTATCTGGAATGTTTGCTTTTTCCCAGACCTATCAGTGGTATGGAGTCTGAGGTGGCCGGCATGATTTCCGCAACAAGCAGCATGAATACAGTGAGAGAGAGAAGCACCGTGATGCCTAGAGAGAGAGAGAGAGAGAGAGACAGGGGCATGTTTGAGTGGGGCCTCTGGGGAGGGGGGGTCACTCTCTAGACCCATAATCCTCCTCTCCTCCTGCTTTAGAAATGCTTATTCTGCTTTTCCGAGCAGCCAAAGTTTAATAAGACTACAGAGAATGACGTGGCCGGGAATGATCAAAGCAGCCTGCGTAATTCACAGTGGCTGCAGATGTTAATGTGCCATACCGAACAGGCTGGCTTTTCACTGCCTTCTCTGCTGACATCCAGCCCCTGCATCCGCCATCACCTTCCTGCCTTGCCGAAACTACAGGCTCTCCTCTTCCACTCATCTTTCTGCTGTATGTTCCCACCCCTGCCCACCTCTCTCACCCAAAGAGATCTTCTCTCCAGAGTTGGCCGGAAGCAGGAAGATGAGCAGCGTCATGGAGGACAGCAGAACGCATGGGACCAGCAGGTTGAGGGCGTAGTACAGTGTCCGCCGGCGAATGGTTATGATGAACGTCACGTCAGGGTATGGCTCCTTGCAGCAGTCATAGAACACAACGTTCCGGTTACCTGGAACCCCTTTGGAGGATGGAAAAAGGTATGGGGAGATGGCACAGTAGTTCTGGTTAGCATTGATATTGAGGAAGACAAAGTATGGAGTGGAGATTTAAAAAATTGACAAAGTGAAATCGTTCTATCGTCTGACCACTTATCCTGGGGAAGTTCACCCCTGTTCGTGTTCTGGCCAATAAGATAAGCTGGGAGAGAGGGCGGCCTTCAATCAGGAAGGGGTTCACGCTTACCGACCAGATCCCACTCCCCGTTCGGCATGTAGCCCGAAATGTCAGCCTCGTTCATCTGCAGGTCCAGCAGCCAGCCGTCGAAGGTCCAGGAGCCGAACTTTAGCTCACATCTCTGAATGTCGAACGGGAACCAGCGGACATCCACATTACACGTGCTCGTGAAGATCCCTGGGGGGGAGCCAGACCAGGGTACAGTCACTGTCAGGGAACACCCCAGGCCTGCTGAGACCAGGGTGGAGACACCGTCAGAGAATGCCCCAGGCCCGTGGAGACACTGTCAGAGAATGCCCCAGGCCCGCGGAGACACTGTCAGGGAACGCCTCAGGCCCGCTGAGACCAGGGTGGAGTCACTGTCAGGGAATGCCTCGGGCCCACTGAGACCAGGGAGGAGTCACTGTCAGAGAATACCCCAGGCCCACTGAGACCAGGGCAGAGTCACTGTCAGAGAATGCCCCAGGCCCACTGAGACCAGGGCAGAGTCACTGCTAGAGAATGCCCCAGGCCTGCGGAGACACTGTCAGGGAACGCCTCAGGCCCTCTGAGACCAGGGCAGAGTCACTGTCAGAGAATGCCCCAGGCCCACTGAGACCAGGGCGGAGACACTGTCAGAGAACGCCCCAGGCCCACTGAGACCAGGGCGGAGTCACTGTCAGAGAATGCCCCAGGCCCACTGAGACCAGAGCGGAGACACTGTCAGAGAACGCCCCAGGCCCACTGAGACTAGGGTGGAGACACTGTCAGGGAACGCGCCCTGCCCTCTGAGATACAGCAAAATCCAGAACATGTGTGATTGCAGTGAAAAAGTCTAATTAAAAATGTTTGTAGAATTCAGGGGAGGCTGTCAAGGAGTGTTATAAAAACAGTCCAGTCCTTATTTACCTGTATCCTGAAAGAGTCATGCTACAAAAACTGAATGTATGAGTGGGTGGGGGGGGGGCTCAACAGTACACAGCCGGCCCCGTCACCGTTGGTCTCCCTCTGGGTCCGTTTCTTTGGGTGGTGACTCAAAGGGAGCACCATCCGGCCCCAGCCGTGAAGATCACCCTTTTACTTCCGTTTTCACCCTTGGATATAGCAAAGCTTGTGCCCTCCCCCTTCTTCCTCTTCCCATCCCTAGTTTCTTTCCAACCTGGTTGGAGGTCCTGCTTCACTATACATTCCCTCAGTAGCCCCAGGAGATGCATCTTTCACAATGACATTGTTTATATTATTCATCCATCCATCCATCCATCTTCCAACTGCTTATCTTGGCCAGGATAATAGGGCACTATTATTATCAAAAATAATAATCATGATAATAATGATAATAATATTATCATTGCATCCCATCCAGGGTGATAAATCCTGTATTTGCCTTTTGAACACGCAAGGGCTTTGCTCAAAGGCCCACGGACATGTAACTGCTCTGCTGAGGCTGGGGCTCGACCCGGCAGCCATCTGATCACAGGTACAGAGACGTAACCTGCTGAGCCCCCCCACCCCCCAAACCATAATAAATAAATAAATATCAGCCTTTGTGGAATTCGCAGGGGTCAGCACAGCTGCAGCGCAATAGCCGAGCCTTGCCCTGGGTGAACTGCCTTCAAGTCGTGCCGTCCCCCCCCCCCCCGCCTTCAAGTCACGCCGTCTCCCCCCACCGCCTTCGAATCGCACCCTCTCTCCCCCGCCTTCGAGTCGCACCATCTCATAATGGTATGTCTCCTACCTTCTCCCCTGTACTTCCTGGGATAGCCTCCAGGATTCTCAGTGACCCTGAGCAGCACCATTGTTTGGAAGATGGATGGATTATTATTGTTTTTCACTCTGCTATTTAAATGTAATGTGCTACAGGTGCGGTCTGTTTCATAAAGGACTTGACCATGTTTGTGTCATATTTATCGTGGTGGTAATAGCAAGAAAAAAAGCCTTAACAGATGTTCTCGCTGTGGTTGGAGAGTAGGTGGTTATCACACCCTTAGGGAGGGTGACGGAGAGCAGGCAGGCTGGAGACTTACCAGGCGGCAGGTACTGGCAGAAGCCACTGGAGTTAACTAGCACGTTAGTCTTGAAGGTGGAATCGAACTTGTCATCAGCACTGAGGGAAGAGAGCAAGTAGAGGCAGGGAGGCATTAAGGGAGAAGGAGATGGATGGCTGTACCGTGGAGGACCTTCAGTGGAAATGACACCATGCAAGCATGCAGGAGAGCGTCCCCTATGGTTGGTAAAGGCTACTGCCTGATGTGCTACCTGTTGTAGAGGAGGATGTCAGGCGTCCACACCTGATCAGTGGTGAATCTCAGGTTCTTCACCCCAGGGTATTCGGACTGGTTCCACTGGAGATAGTGGTCATACCAGTGCTGTGGAGCAGTCAGATTAGAGTCAAGAGTCAGCCTTCCTGCCTCTGGATGCGATGTATCTGAAGAAGCTTTTTGTCATTCTGTCCCATTAATAACCTCAACTGTCCCCTACATACAGCATGTGATCATACAGGGGAGGGAAGAAAGCCTTGCACAGGGTGAGGGCTGTCTGCTTACCATCTGGAGCCACATATTCGTGGTGAGAATCTGGTTCTTCTCATCCTGAAAACGAGTGGAAAGCAGTGGTTTCAGCAGAGGTTCAAACCCATGGCTCATCTCTGCCCCACCCCCAATGGTGATTTACACAGGTACCCTCATTGCATGTATTATTGTGTACACTCCCACTTTCAGCCTGACTGACAGACAGCTGGTGAGAGAGTGGAAACCGGACGGACGGATGAGGATTTGGCGCGACGGTCAGTGACACACAGACACGGGTTTAGAGAGAGAGAGAGAAGCCAACTACCACATCCATAATCTGTATGAGGATCATGGACAGGTTGACGGTAAGAGGGAGAGTGTCATTTGCCACTGGCCTCTCCATAGGATTGTAGTCCTTCAGTAGTTCTTTCAACAAGTACCGCTGATGTGGTCCCTGCAGTGACACTGAGAGAGGGAGGGAGCGAGGGATGGAGGGAGATTAAAAGGCAGGCTTAAAAATGGAAAATAATGGGAATTACAGAGAGGAAAGAACAACAAAATAACCAATGCTTAAATAAGGGTTCTAAACATCAGGAGGAAGGGTGCATTTGGGGAGACGCTTTAGCAGGACTGACACTAACCCGTGCACTTTATCAGCTCCTTAAATATCGAGATTGCAGTCTATAAGGGAATACATTTTGTAGTGTTAATATTAAAACCTGCATCACATATAAATCCATTCCTGAGTATTTTGAGTATTTCAGGGCTTTTCTAGCCCCTGCTAGCAATATGACTTATTTAAAATATATTGTTGGTCTGCCAGCACTGCAGTATGTCCGGTGTCCAGCCAATAAGAAACGGTCAGTGGTCGTGTTCAACAGAAAGCTGTCTGTTGTTGTTTGCTGGTAGTGTGGATACAGGCACTGTGTGAGAGACACTGGTTATGGCAGAGAGAGATGGTTTCTAATGGCTCAGTGGGCATTTTCTTTACTTCCACTGGTAAAGCACAAGTTAAAGCTGGTGAGGCAGCCTCTGAGCTCCCCCTGTACTCCGATTCTCACCCGTCACTTACATGTACGTCTGAATATAGCCCATACTCCTCCAGCTTGTGCATGCCCTCCTCCTCTAATCCCCCTCTCCTCTCCATCAGTTCTTGTACCCTTCATGTTCTTTGGTCTCCATACAGAATGAAATGTGGGTGAGAGGGTGAGTGCAAACCAGCAAACAAGCACAGAGATAAACACTTACCTGGGAACAAAGCAGAAAATCCAAATGCACAGAAAAACAGATGAAACATGTTCCTAGATCTGCCCGAATGGGGAGGGAAGAGAAGCAGGGATACTGAGAGACCTCTCACGGAGGCTCACTGATGCACTGAAGGAGATCGACACGGGGATAACACTGTGCCTGAAGTGATACACGGAGAGCCTGCTCGATTCTAAACATATAAGTAAGCTCTCACCCACTCTCTCTCTCTCTCTCTCTCTCTCTCTCCCTCTCTCTCCCTCTCTCTCCCCCGCTCCCTCCCACCTCTATGTCTTTGATTACCAATGAGAAAAGAGGTGGGAGGCGGAGCCAGCGAACAGTGTGGGGTGGAATGAACAAGGATGCAGAGGCTGGCATGTGATGGGGGGGGGGGCACACATGTTCGTGCCCACAGCTCTGGTGCAGCTGAATTGTAGGCTTCAGTCAAGAAAGCAAGCGGACTTGTTTGTCATAGAATGAGGCAGATGTGTTGTGAGGTCTGTTGTACGTGTGTCTAGGGTGAAGAGTGAGAACAGCTGAAGGATTTTCATTCTCAAAGCTACAGGATACACAATACATTTAAAATACCGCGTGGAAATGACAGTGAGCGACATTTTCCACACTTTAGTTAAAAATGCCACTGAGAACATCATTTCGATAATGTTTATGGTGAACCAAAAATAATCAGTAAGCAAGTTTTTTCCAGAACAACATATCCAATGCAAGGCAAATCTGAAGAAAATATGCACACGCACACCTCAGCTGGTCGCAAGATTCAAAACCACAACCCCACAGTGCAAAGCGATATTACTATCCATCGAGCTGCCCTATACTATTCTTTAGCTTATTCTCAGTCCTTAATTCTCTTAATGTGTGAATGCTGTATTATGTGAAGAGAAACGTCACAAGACCTAAGAAAGGAAATCATTTCTTTACACAAGAAAGGTGAAGCTACAAGAAGATCAGCAAAGCTTTACTTTGTCAAAATACTGTAGCAAAAGTGATATAATAGTTTAAGAAAGATGGAACTGCAACCATCTCACAGAGACGTCCAGGCC
>JAAGVU020000129.1:1151418-1181731 GCA_011763525.2 Mormyrus iriodes
CATGGAGGTCATACAAAATACTAGATGTAGTAGTTTTTGTTGTGGGGTGTATTCATTTTTGCATCACCTGATTTGAGCAAAACGGAAGATTTTGTAATCTAAGTTATATTATTAACCTTACTTTCATATTCATGAGTTAAGCAAATGTTCTATAAAACACACTCTGTGGTCATTGAGCTATTAATTATAATCTTACTTTTCAAAGGGGGTGTACTCATTTATGCTGAGCACTGTGTGTGTGTGTGTGTGTGTATGTATGTATATATATATATATATATAATTTATATATATTTAAATACATATATAGAATGATTCAATACATTTAGCCTATATATACAGTGGAAGCCGCTTACAGTGACCACGTCTGTCTGGGTGAAATTAATCACTATAACCGGATGATCATTATAACCGATTTCCCTCTTTTTCTTTATGTCTCAGGCAGACTAACATCTAAGTGACATTTGTATATTTATTACACAAATCTAAGGTAATAAAACGGGCAGCGTCAATATTTACTGAGTTTATTTGACTTTCAAAATACAGTTCAGCTGATTCAAATTACAGCACTGTACAAATTAAATTACTGTGCATAATTCAAATACGTAAATACAATACTGAACATAAAATACAGCTTATTGTAGCGTGGCGCTACCCCTTCAGTCACTCTCTGGGTGCACCTGTATACTTTCGCTGGGGTTCGTTGTGGCTTCGTTCCTCCAAATACAAACGGAGTCGAGGCAGGAGGTCTCGCCAGAATATTTACTCCGGTTTAAAGTAAATTACCATAAAAGCTCCTGGGGCAATGCTGCTTACGCGCTACCGCATTTCACCTTGCGCGACCCCAGACAAGTAGACCCTCTTCCCCATCAACACAAAATAACCAAATTAAACTCTTACAGTAGTTTCGCTGCTGCATCTCGGTGGCTCGTTTTTGGCAGTTTATCATCAGCTTCGATGAGTCTATATTCGTCATTGAGAGAAAATGACTTTCTTTTCCAGTGATGTTTTCTGTGCGCAGCCTCGGGTAGCAGACGGGTTACCGCAAGGCAAAGCAGGGCTATCGAAGTAAAGTAAAAAAGTTATAATTACCGTAGTTTTAATTTTTTCCATATGTTGTCAAGTACAAAAAAACCCAAAGTGAACACTGTAAGCAGGCTACTTGATGACTATGAGCAAATTATTTTAACGGTATTTGTACAGGAATGATTCTGTCCGAAGCTTTCTGATCCATATAAGCGGTTCATCACTATAACCGTGATCACTGTAAGCGGTTTCCGCTCTATGTATTTTTTTTCCTTTATTTTACCAGGCAAAGCATTAAGAACAGTTTTTTTTATTTTTACTAACAGCCTCTCAAGTGCCAGAAAGCACCTGTAAAACAAAACGAAAAGATAAAAATACATAAATAGACAAATAATAAATAAACAAAATAATAAATAAAATAAAATCCATAACAGAATGATTAAACAGAATTAGAACATTTACAAATGTCATTAAAAATGTCCATAAGTAAGCTTTTAAAGGCCGTGACAGATACAAATTTATCCAGTTTTAGAGATTTCTGTAATGAATTCCAGTCACTGGCAGCAGCAGATTGGAATGATAAGCCAGAGAAAGTGCTAGGGTTAGGAGGCTTTATTCTCATATAAGAGGAAGACTGTGTGTTATATTTGGTCAAGGAGATTGTATGTAATAACTGAGTTAGGTTAGGGGGTGAATAGCCAAGAAGAGTTTTATAGATAAGCGTAAACCAATGAATGTTACGACGAGTCTGCAAAGAGGGCAATTTGACTAAATACAGAAGGCAATGGTGTGTATTCATTTACCTTACTTGAAACCTGGGTTTTCAACTCAACCATTTATATCAGGATTTTCGAATCTCAGCTTGAAAGGTCTTTATAGAGGAACAAAACCTTGACTGTAAAGGCTGATTTACTCTTCTGCGGCGCAGACCGAGGGACTGTGACCGGTCCGCTTGGTAGCGTTCGTCTTTTTATAGGAGCGAAGAAAGGCACTCCCAGTTGTACTTATACTGGTGACTGAAACTGAAGCGGTATTTATATCTAACATTAAATATGTTTAGTTGTTTAATGTTAGATATAAATAACGCATTGGTTTCATTTTCTCTCGCTTCTCCAATATTTGCGCTCAAGCTTGTTGTTGCGGTCGTTCTCTGCCAGCATTAGCAGTGTACTCTGCGCTATGGGGCGTCTTTAGATGTTTGATCTAATTGCTTGTGTTAAATGACGTACTGTCGCTTCTTCCTCTTGACACTTTTGCAGAACAGACCGTACAGTCTGACAAAACGCTGCTGCTTTGAGTTTTAACATAATGCTGCAATTATGTGGTATCGGTTCTTGGTATCGGACGATTTTTACGAGTATGAGTATGAGTACATGAGCGCAGTATCGGCCCGATACCCGATGATGATATCGGTGCATCCCTAGGAAAATTGAGGATATTGCGTATATTCAATTTCACACCTATCCAGATATATAATATTACCCATAAGGTGAGATACACAGCTAATGAATTATTAAGTTAGCCTCTTACCATGGGGTTAATGACCAGTTACTTAAAGGCTATCATTTCCCTCAAGTTACTCGGCTGTTCACTAGAGAAATTATTCCAGTCTTATCTTAACCTGAAGCACATGTTTACATTACAGTAAATGATGCAAGTACCCACTGTTTAACGTCAGCAATTACAGCGACCAATGTTTTGTGCAAGGCTATCTAGACTCATAACTTCGGAAAACCGATTTTTCCAAACAATACGAATTACGGGACACTACCCTTTTTCCATGCTGTGGGTCCTGGTGTAGTAACTTATCAAGCTGAACTCCACTGAAGTCCTTCCAGGTGGCCTGACACCTACTGGACAAGCAAAATAACTGCAGGGTTACAGCAAGGGGGCAGATAAATATGCTGGCATTGCTGTTTCATATGATAGCTTTAAAATAAAATATGACGAGCTGTAGATTGCACTATATTAGATCAAGGAGAAGCTGTAAGAGGAGACTGTGAAGAAATGACGAGAAGGGATGACAGAATGACTTCCAGGCCCGGTTATATTTCATCATAATATTGTTTGTTAGGATCAATAAAGTCAAAATGTAAGAAGGTCACTAAGGCATTTTACAATCATTAAATTAAATTGACTGTTCATTGGTAAATAAAGAAATATTTTGTTACTAAAATATGACATCTCAAAACATTCTTCAAATAAGAAAACAACAGCAAAATATGTCTATTTCATGGGTGTTATATGAAGGAAGACATTTCATAAATACACTGACCTTAACAACCGGTAAAACTGTGGCACCATCCTGCTGGTCGTACATAAACATACATGTCTGTGGAGCTGCACACCCATAATCTGCATGCAGTGTAAACATTTGATTGCATATTGAATGTCAGACGGTATCCCCGTTGAACCAGGTAAGTGTAACATGAGATACCTTCTACATTTATTACACTTCATACTACAGGGTTTCTTAATTGAACGTCTTAGAAATTAAAGGTAATGTCGGCTCTATATTCTACGTTATAAAGTCACCGAAAAACAATAATTACACATTAACAGTTTAAATGTCTATTTCTATTCATCGTCCGATAGGCGTCGAGATTCCGGGCTTAAGTGGAACTACTCTGCGTGCGATCTTTGTGTCGGGCGAGCGCGTGAGAGCCGCGCGCATCCCCCGCGAGCGCTGTCGCGAGGTATTGATGTCATTGCGTGTATATTCCGTTGTGTCTCACAGGACGACGGCATCGCATCCTGCATCGCAACTGTAGCTGTACCGAGAAGAGCCACGGCTGCAGCTGCAGGTAATCTGATGTTTCCCGAGTTTCACTTTGTGCATTTTTTTGGAAATTTTGAAATTGTGCATGCGACCGGAAAAGTGATGCAGCGAGAGATGGTTGCTGCTGCAGTGAGTGCCTTTGCTGTTTCACATCCAGAGCATACTTGTTTTTGTTTTCCAACAGTAAGTAACCTCTAAGTCGCGTATGCTAGCACATTAAATGTGCATTTTTCGAAACGGGATTAAAATCACATTTGCATTTTGTATTTTGTTTCGGGACAAACTTGGGTTAATTGCTATGTAGTTCACCTTTACCACTCGTTAAATGGACAGATAAAGCATTGATCTCATTGAAAATGGTGAAATGAAGAGGATGTGTTTTCGTATAATGTTGTGTAACAATGTTGTATAGTAACAAGAAATTCGATTTATTTTGGAGTTTATATTTATAAGTGTGTAATATAATATAGTGGAATGAGAGGACGCGAAAGGAAGTTTAAAGTGGTTTCTAGATGGATAGTAACACGGGCTCAGCCTGTCTGATGAAATATGATTCTGCTTCAAAGGATTTAATCGCTAAATATTTAAATAGGCTACTTAGTTAGGGAAAGGGATCTTGCCTTTTTCCAATTAAACCCGAAGAATCCCTCATCTGGTTTGTTTTTACACTTAGCTATGAATGACCTGTTAAGTGAAGCTGTTATTATTATTATTATTATTATTATTATTATTATTTATTTTTTGTTAATTGCTTATATAGTCATGCTTGCCGTTGCTTAGTGAGTGAATGGCGTTGTTGACCGAATGAAAAAGGGTAGACATGCGATTCGACACTTATAAAACAGGTCATTCAGACGGGTTTATTGGTGTTTTAAAGAATCTGGAGAAAAGCTCTATGGACTGAACTTGATCACATTTGCACTATTTGATATTTGTAAGCCTCTCGGATTCTAGTTAAGTGTCACCATGTTGCCGTTTATGTCGATCGACGAAAATTAAATTTATCCTACCGAAACGACAGAACAATCAGGATGGGATAAGATGGACTTGATTAATTCCACGAAGGGAAATTTCGGTGTTACAGCAGCAGTTATAGACAAGACGAGAAAATACACGTAACATAAGGGCACAGGATGAAAAGATAAATATATAAATATGAAGAGCCAGTAGTAAATATAAATCTGAACATCTCTAGAAATTCTGCTTTAGGCCAGTAGTTTTTAGTCCTGGTCTAGCAAATACCTCGGAGTAATCGTCTTTGTATCAACTGAACTTTGAATTCTGTAGTAAGAATTGAGTCACGGGGGTCAGACGCCATCCCATGTAGCGCAAGGCAGAGGACACCCCGAACTGAAGGACGGTGCATTCAAGGTCACAGGCATGCAGATATTACAGGCAATTTAAATATGCCAGTTCATCCAACTGCATGTCTATGGACTGCAACAGGAAACCTGCCTGACACGGGGACGGCATTAAAACTCCGGCATTAAAGCTGGGATATGAGGCCACCGTGCCAAGTGCAACCCATTTAACTAGAATGCGGTCTGTAATATACAACATCTGTCTCCTCTCTGTTAGAAGATGCAACAGCCATGTAATTTTAATAAAAACTAGAAAATGTAGCATTAAATAACTTAATGAGAAGAAAAACCGGCGTGCGCTAGGAATCCCCAGGATGATGATGTGAAACTAAAGCAGAGTTTTGACATGGAAAAACGTTAGCAGTCCTCCGTTTAAGTAATTCCCTTTCCTGGCCCACGGAGAAAATGTCACGGGCCAGCAAGCTGGCATATTGTTTTTATCTGATGCAATTGCAGTGTCATAGGGACGGGTCCGCGCGAACCTTGATACCGGCTGGCGCCCTGCGGCGTGACTTTCCCGGCTGACGGGAAGCGGACGCGCCGCTCCAGAACGGAAAGCGAAACTTAAACTGGCGTATCGACGTCCCGGTGACATAATCACGGAATAACCATCTGAACCTTTCCCTGTTTTACTCTAGAATAAGGCACTTTGGCTCCTTATAACCTCCAAGGTACCTGAGCGCATAAGATATGGGCTAATCTCTAGGAAGATCAGCGGTGTTTGCAGTTGTACTATTATTAGATTCTGATCAATTTGGCACGGCCGATCGGCGACATAAGTTAAACAATACAAATTCTATAAAGAGATGATATGTTTGAATTTTATTTTCAGGGGTATATTTGAAGGCACCGGAATAGTTTAGTGATAAATTAGCCATAATCTTCCACGTGCTACAAGGAGCTAAACGCTTAGAAGAAACTGTAAAAGCTACGGTCGTCTTCCTGGCAAAGAGCGCTGGCGAAAATATACTAGTGACATACACGTGTATAGTGTTATTGCGAATATAACTCCATGGTAAAAGGGAGCATTCGAGGCTGAGCAGGTACGTTTAATTCCGTTAATATATTCGCTGATAATTGCTCTACACCTAAGACTGATAAACGATGTTTAGTTTTCTCCGTGAGTTACTTGTGCGTCAGGCTCATGTTGGATTGCCGTACTAGTAGCTGTAGCCAGTAAATCAGGATAGTGTCGGGTATATGCTTATGCATAGTTGTCTTATATAATATACACACACATACTGTATGTCTGCGATTTGCTAAGTATTTCTCTTGCATCGTGCCCAAATCAGTCCCGTCTGATGAAGGTGATGCGCGTGTTCCCGAAGCCGCTCGCGGCTCTGCACGAGCTGCGGCTTATTTGCACAGGGCTGTTACTCCGGCGGTCGGGGGCATTAGGGTTAGAGGCAGGCTGAGTCAGTGCAGCCGGGTTTTACTGAAGGCAAAGACGCCGTCTCTTCATGTTTATGTTTTCCGCAAATAAGACGAGCCTCGCCTTTTTTATCCGTGATTAGCGCCGACTTTCTGAGATGTGTAATTTTTGCCTTTTAATTTGGTCTCTCGTGCCGTTTGTTTTTTTTTCTTTTTCATTTTGACTTTTTATTTGACCTCTAAAGATTTATGCGTGGACACGTTTGCATGAGTAACTTTTTTCTATGCCCCTCATATATGTGGAGGATTACTTAACATAATTACATGAAACACTTGGGCCTGTGACATTTAACTCTTTGCAGTTCTTCTATGCGTCGTTATTTATAGATGTGCAATTAGGTATGTGGTTTGTTTGCTTTTAGTGCGCTTTCGTTCACGTGATCCTGGCCATTTCGTGGCTGAATCTGAGCTATAATCCAGACCTATTAGCATACTGGTTGATTACAGCGTTTTCCTCTCTGCTCTTTCACCCATGTTCATTTTACTTCTTCTCCCCTAAGTGTCTGAAAATGATCTCTCCTAGCCAGAAATAAAATGGTTTGGTCACAACAGATATGAATAATTCATCTAGGGCTCTTACCCAGTGATCGTGTTGCAGCTCTGTTAGAGACAGCGAGACTAACCCCAGCCGCCTGACATGGGTGGCACCATGACAAAGTTGTATGATAGTGTAACAAAGTACAATTTGACTTTTTTTTTTCTTCTCCCTTCCCCAATCCTTTCTTTTCTTCTGGCATTTTTTCCCAGTCTATTTGTGCCCCTAATTTAACTGTCATCCATCTTATACCTCACTCCCCTCTTGCCAACTCGCTCCAAACCCTCATTTCAGGTACAGCACCGTCTGCAGTGGCCAGCCGTCTTGTTCCTACGGACGACCCGTCGGTGACATAACTGCCATCCTGTATGTCCAGCTGGTACTGAGCCGACGCCCTGCCCTTCCCCTGACTCTGACCCCTGCGATATGAGCAGAGGTAGAGGCGGACCTTCCAAAGAGTATTACCAGTTTGCCCCTCCCTACCTTCAGGGTAAACGTCAGTACCGGTCTGGTTTTACCGTGAGTGCTGGTCGTCCATGGGCCACACGACTCCCCGATAATCCTGTTCGTGTTAACAGATTCCCGGCCCCCTCTGCCCCAAGCACCACCGCCACCGATCCCCACTCTTTCCGGCCATCGGACCCCCCCCTCCCGAACCAGCCTCCTCCTAGCTCAGCTCCAAATGGAGTAGAGGGCCAAAATTTTTCAGACTTTCGTCAGCAACAGATTCAGTTCCTGAGAGGTTGTACATCAGAAGCCCCTCAGATTAGAACGTGTCTTCAGGGTGGGAGCCACTGTTCGGGTGTTCGGACTGAGGATAGAGGTGGAATTGGAGGCGTCCACAACCAGTGGCAGACAGAGCACTTCAGAAACCACGCTAACAGTCCCAGGAAGAAAGAGGTTTACAACTACAGCAGCAGAGGACACGGCAGTTTTGGGAACTCTCCCTGCCACTCTGGCCCCAAAAGGCAAGTCAGTTGGAGTCAGCCAGCAAGGCCCCAAGCTTTAAACTATCACCAGAAAAGATTCCAAAGTTTGAATTCAGAATATGGTAGCTCCTTTTTTATAGACCAATTCCACAATTTGTCTCTGGAACAAGACTGGCCTGGCAGGTACAATAATTTGGATAGATTGTCCCCAGGTCCTAGTAGCAGCATCTACTCTGGTAGTTTTCACTCTCCACCTACTTCTACTACTAAAGCAACTCCACAGATCCAAGATCAGGTTCTCCAGGTCCTAACATTATTAAGCCCCGGGGAGTCGGTTCAAGCAAAAGTTCTTGCCAAAAAATTCCACTTGCCGAAAAAAGTAGTCAACCAGGCACTGTACGCACTACTCCGGGCGAAGAAGGCGGAAAGGAAGGGTGAAAATCCTCCTCTCTGGACTCTTTACCAGGGGACACTGGGTGAAAGGAGGAACGGACATGCTAGTGACAGCAGCCTAGCGATACCTGAAGGAGGCAGTGTGGGAAAAGAAGGCGAGCAGAAGCAAGAAGTTGAAGTTCCTTTTCAGCCCAAAATTGAAAGAGAGTGTGACCAAGCTGACGTGCCAAAGCGGGATACCCACAGAACCCCAGAACCAGAATCGGACTCCTCCTCAGAAACGTCTGATTTTGAGCGGGACCGGCCTCTTACTACTAGTAAGACACAGAACTCTGTCAACATGACGGACACCAAAGAACGAATTCTCCAGTACCTCTATGAATCATACAAGGCCAATGCACTCATGCTGGCAAAGAACCTCGGTTTCAAAAGCGCAAAACAGGTCAACTCGACCCTGTATATACTGGAGAAGCAAGGTGACCTTTGTCGAGACTCGTCGGCTTCATCTCCCCTCTGGGAGCTGTCTAATCACAGGAGGGAGCGCATGGAGAGGCACAAGAAGGCCACGCAGGGAGTCACTTTCGAAGGGTCAGCTCTGCAGCTGGGGGCAATTGTAGCTGAACCAGTTCCTGGAGATAGTGTAACGGGAACCGTAGCTGGATGTGTCAGTGGAGAGCTCACTCCTGCCAACCTTTCGAATTGTGAGCCGGTGTGTTTTGCAAATTTTGAGACTAAGGATTGTGGGCGAGGTAACATGGTGTCATCTGGCCAAGCAAGTCAAGTACACAAACCAGTAATGGCCAAACCAGCTCCAGACTCTCACTCTGTGCCCATTCCAGAGCTGGATACCATCCCTTGTGAAAGCAGTAACCTGCCCTACTCTGCTACCTACACCTCTGACCCCTTTTCCTGCCCTCTTCCTTTCCGCTGTCAGGAAGATTCCAAGAATGGCGGTCTTTCACAGTGGGTCTCTGATGATATCCCAGAGTTTCTTAATGCCATCCAGCCTGTGTCTGAGGGCACAGTGGCTGTGTCTGTTGCCGCAGCCCCTCAGTCCCTGGATTCTAGCCGCCTGCAGAAGCTACTGGAGGTGCGCTCCAAAAATCCCGTCAGTGGCCTGATGGAGTTTTCCCAATATTTGGGTCAGAGCTGCGAGTTTCTTCTTCTTGACCAGTCTGGACCTTCACATGACCCAAGGTCAGTAAGTCTCTGAACCCTAGGCTGCATAGAGATCTCATTGCTTATCGCCACCCATCTTAAACCCCATTGTGCATTTTTCTCTGTTATACATTTGTGCATCCGAAGGTTCCGGATGCAGGTTATGCTGAACGGTCGCCGGTTTCCTGTGGCGGAGGCGTCCAGCAAGAAGACGGCCAAGAAAGATGCGGCCGCTGTGACGTTGAAGACCCTTCTGCGAGAGCTTGGATGGGAAGGCGTTGATGCTAAAGAGGAGGAGGAGGAGGAAGGGGAGGAGGGTGAGCACGGGACCGCGGCAGGCAGAGACGTCACCAATGACCTGACAGTCGAGACCACCGTAAGTGCCTAGGGCCTCGAGGTAGGGTGACCCGTTTGGGCTGCAGGTGTCAGTGGTGATGTAAACCATATGAGAGTGTTGACATTGTAACTGTACTACACATTAGCTTATATATAGGGTACAAAGCAGGGCTGGAAATGGGACATAAGCAACGAGGGAGAACAGAGGACCAACATTTAAAGAAAAGAGGGTTGTTCCCCTGTGCTTCTTGCCGAAAGGAGGGTGGATGCAGAGGCACCACAGACGGGGAAAGTCTCTCATGCACCCGTGTTGAGGCAAGAAAAACTGTGAGAGAGCAAAGTGAATTGGTTGGAAATGTACGTTTCAAGTTAGTAAGAAGCTTTTAATTGTTTGAAGGATATACACACGTATTTAGGATTTTCTGTATTACAGATTTTATGCATTACAGGGGCAACCTTCTTGAGAAGTTAATGCCATACATTCAAATCAAATGAAATTGCAGCAGACTCTGCATGTTTAACTTTTTAGATTTCTTAAATCCTAAGCCCTCGCCTTGCTAGGCATCTGAGCATGAAATATCATTCATAACCATCCAGGCATTAGGAAAATTTCGACGGACTAGTAAATGACCCTGCAGGGCTTGTTTCCCATGAAGATAAATGTGTTCAGTGTCTAGTTATCGATGACTCACAAATCAAGTGCTTTTTTTTAAATGAACGATTATCGGCTTTCAGGACTTTTTGAATCAGTCTTTCTGTTTTGAAGTGTCTCGTCATCCATCATATCAGTGCGGCTAAAGAGAGCTGTGTGTACGTACATGTGTGCCTGTTCTCACAGTCCCTGCGCGTGCGTGTGCGGAGTCGCAGATGGATATGATTCTGCTCTCCCCCCTTGCAGGGGGCTTGCCCGGGGGCCCCACAGCAGCCACTGGCACGATCCCTGCCTGGTGGGAAGAACCCTGTCTCTATGCTGATGGAGTACAGCCAGCGCAGTGGATATCCCATCGAGTTCATAAACACGGGGCAGGAGGGTCCCCCACATGACCCACGGTAACCCCACCCCCCCACCCCTATCATGGCTTACGCTCGCTGTGCAGCGACTGGCTCTCCCCGTTTCTCACACCTTCTCCTTGAAACCCACTGAACCTGTAAACCGCAGGGATTTTGTGCAGCTATTTTTATCACAGTAAGACTGTGTCCTAAATGTAAGAGTCTGGGTCCAGTGTATGAAAATTCACAGGCTTCTCTTTTCATACATTTACATATTTCTCTGTGGCTTTCCTGCGCGATACCCAAGGCTGCAGTTGCTCTTCGTCCGCGGTGATTGGTTAGATTTTGTGGGGAATGGGGGTGGGGGATATTGTCTGCATTTATTTGAAGGTTGAGACCCGTTGAGGAGGACCCCACCCCCCCACTCCCCTCTCTGTGGTGCAACCTGCAGGTTCATGTTCAGGGTGAAGGTGGGCCACCAGATCTTCGCCGAAGCCTCGGCCCCCAGTAAGAAGTCGGCGAGGCAGCTGGCTGCCGAGGAAGCCGTCAAGGAGCTGCTGGTGGACGGCAAGCTGCCGCTCAGCAAGGTGACGGAGGACCCCGCCGTCCGCGCTCGCACGCGATCCGGCGCCGTGATCTGGCCAAGCTGTCACTCTATTCCACCCGACCGTTCAGAGTCCCGAGGCGAAGCCAGTGTCGGGGGACCCTGGTCAGCTTGGCTGCCGTCCAGCTCTTTGAATATCGTGTGACGGCTCCGTATACCTGTAACTGGATCTGCCTTCTCTCGGGGTTTACCAGCCGGTCATCGCAGATGCTTTTCCTCTCTCCGTTACCATCGAAAGATGAGGGCGGCTCTGCTCCTCTGTGTTGGTTAATTTAGCATTCCTGGCATGTGTGTGACGGTTTACTCCGCTAAAAACTTCCCATGTATAATGTAACGGTGCCGGTGAGGGAGATGATAAAGAAACATATGGTTCACTAGATCTGCAATGATTCACTGCCTCCCCAGTGCGTTTATAGGAAGCTCTCCCTGGGCAGCGGTAAATCAGGGGATATACCGAGCTGCTAGAGGTCAAACGTAAAGGTGGTAAAGCTGAATGATATTCCTGCTGATGACACACCTCACTGAGCAAAGCAGGAAGCAGGACAGCTCTTTTGGTGCCCGACGAATGGGAAGTTTAGGTGCATATAAATAAGGAGGGAGTGTGCTGGCCAGTCGTAATGCTAGCTTGTTGCCAGCTAGCCAATGGGGCCTCGGAACACGGTCTAGCGCTACTGAGAACTGTTTTCTGTTGCCTGGCAACCAACCTTCTTCGGCCTGTTCGTTTGAGGAGGATTATCTGGCGAGATGTAGATTGTGTCTGATACATTCCTAGATCTGTCTCCGTCGGAATGCTTTTTGGAGCGTGTCCGATGTCCTCCGTTGTGTGGAATGTGCAGTTTTCTGGGAGCGTTGTTTGTGGTGACGCCTTGGTACGCTGTGAATATGGCATCAATGTGCTGGGAGAGCCTGCTGATGTGGTGTCTGCCATCTCGCAATGCCCCTCAGCCCCCTGTAGGGGGCAGCGTTCCTCTCGCTGACCCGTCCTGCCACATTTGCTCGCCTCGTTTTTGCGGACTGCTCCAAGCACAGGCCCGTCTCCACCACTTCCGTTTTCCCAGGGCCCGCGGATTTTTGCGCTGCTGTCCTCGCAGCTGAGCTCCGGGGATGACGACTCGGGCCAGACCCCGGGCCCCTGCCTCACCCTGACGGCGGCCGAGGTGCAGGCGGCCCATGAGGCCGGGGTGGGCGACCTCATAAACCACCTCAACAACAACGCCGTGTCGGGCCTGCTGGAGTACGCCCGTGCGCGGGGCTTCGCCGCCGAAATCCACCTGGTGGGCCAGGCGGGTCCAGCCCACGACCCACGGTACCGAGCCGCGCGCGCCTGACATGCTGTCATGTGACACGGGGGCATTACCTGTACCCTGCTCACGGCGTCCCCCCTCCCCCCAAGATTCACGTACCAGGCAAAGCTGGGGGGGCGCTGGTTTCCACCTGTCTGCGCCAGCAGCAAGAAGCAGGGCAAGCAGGAGGCGGCTGATGCGGCTCTCAGGGTGCTCATCGGGGAGGCGGAGAAGGCGGCCCGTATGGGGGAGCTCATTGCCGAGGTACGTCACCCCCCCACCCACCCCACTCGCCACCTCCATACTGTTTACGGTGCTGACCTTTACTGGGACCCCTTCCTCCAGCTCCCAGTGAGTGGCAGCACCCTCCATGACCAGATTGCCATGCTGAGCCACCAGCGTTTCAACGCGCTGACAGCCCGCATGCAGCACAGCCTCCTGGGACGCAAGATCCTCGCCACCATCGTCATGAGGAAGGGGAGCAGCCTGGGCGTCGTGGTCAGCATGGGCACTGGTGAGGGGGCGGGGCCAGTATCATATGGGGACAGCCTGGGCGTCGTGGTCAGCATGGGCACTGGTGGGGGTGGGGGTGGGGCCAACTTCATGATGATCTGTGGCATAAGAATTATGAGGTGAGAATACATGTCCTCATCAGTGGGTGTCACTTCTGTTTCCAGGCAACCGCTGCGTTAAAGGGGAAGAGCTGAGCCTTAAAGGGGACACTGTTAATGACTGTCACGCAGAAATCATCTCCAGAAGAGGTTTCATTAGGTACTGTCACATTTTTCCCCCATTTTCTTTAACAGAGATGCTGATGTCAGGGTGTGGTTCTGATGCTCCTGTGCAGGGGTGCGCAATCTTATTCGGAAAGGGCCGTTAGGTTTCGCTAAAACTCCCTACTTAGATTACCGAGTATAGGATTGATTAGCTGAAGAGTCCTCAAACCAGAGGATGGACAGCTGACCTCAAGGGTATCCCAGAAACCTGCACACACACTGGTGCTTTGAGGATAAGCAGGGTTAGGGTTACCCCAGCCTTTCTTGCCTTAGAGTAACGACTGCTTGTAGCCGTGCAAGCATTATAATTCCTGGCTTCTTGCAGCTCGTACTCTTAATGTGTAAAGGTGCTCTCTAATTTTAATGTCTTCATTTTAATTTTTCTCTCAGCAGTGGGCTGGAATCAGTAGGACCATTTCCTCTGACAGCCCGCAGTCAGGCTGAAATAATGCGTCTGTGTTCTTTGTTGGGGGTAAAGCGGACGAGGCTCTCATTCCCAAGACGCGCTGGAATTGAAAATTCCCCGTCTTATAGGGGATTTTACGGCTCAGGCTGGAACAGTTTAACGTTTAATGTTTACTCTAATGTATGCACGGTGTATAACATAGATAAGAATTTAATGCTAAGTAAAAGTACATGTGCAGATTAATTGCTCAGGGTATTTCCGTTGCTAGTGACTTATTTACATTTTTTAATTTGTGTGAGTGCTCCTTTAAAAGCCTGGGATTTGTGCGTATCGTAAAGTCCAGGTGATATACGCACAGCCGCCCAGGATAACGTGCTGCTGATTCATTTTTGCCAGGAAGAATCACATCTGTGTGATTCACATCAGTGTCATTTCATGCCCCCCCCCCCTCCTCCAGGTTCCTGTACAGCGAGCTGATGAAGCAGGACTGTGGCTCTGAGGAGAGCATATTTCAGTCTGCGGAGGACGGCAAGCTCTGGGTCAAGCCTGAGGTGACCTTTCACCTTTACATCAGGTTGGTGCCCCCCGGCCTTCGTCAAGCCCCCGTCCTCTTGCTTCTTTGTACGTATATGTATGTAAACAGCATCTCCTGTGCCCTTCCAGCACTGCCCCATGCGGCGACGGTGCCCTCTTTGACAAGTCCTGCAGCGAAACGGCCGAGAACGCGGAAGACGGGCACAAGCCGCTCTTCGAGAACGTGAAGCAAGGGAAGCTCCGTACCAAGGTGGAGAACGGTGAGGCGTGTGCTCCACCCTAAAACCTCCGCAGGTCCCATTGGCATGGAAGACGTCAGTGTTATGATGATCCATAAATCAGATTGCAGATCTGCAGAAGTGCTGCGTCTGTGTCGGCTCTGAGCCAGAGAGCCGCGTGAGCCTTGGTGGGGGGGGCAGGTCATGGGTTCTGGCTTCCAGGCCAGCACCCCCACCCCACTGCTGTCAGCAAATTGCAGTGCCAGCCCCTGTTAGCGGGTTAGCCTCGTAAGCGCCTTTACTGTCCCACCAGGGGAGGGCACCATCCCTGTGGAGTCCAGCGACATCGTGCCCACGTGGGACGGCATCCAGCATGGGGAGCGGCTGCGCACCATGAGCTGCAGCGACAAGATCCTGCGCTGGAATGTTCTGGGCCTGCAGGGGGCGCTGCTCAGCCACTTCCTGCACCCAGTTTACCTCCGCTCCATTACTCTGGGTGAGAGCTCTGCAGTGGCGCCTGGCTGCGCACTTGGATGAGACCTTGTTTATTTTTCAATATTTAATTAGTAATTTAGCAGTTTCTGTATTGGTGTTTCTACCCATTTCTCTTCAGAGTCCTGAAATTACCATTAGTAGTAGCAGTATTGTATTTGGGTTTGCGTCCGTAGGATAAGAGGGGTTATTCCTTTCACGAATGTCATGAGGCCCTGAAGGGGGCGCTGCCCTCAACTGAGACGAACATGCTGTCTGTTTGCCTGCAGGATACCTGTACAGCCATGGTCACCTGACACGGGCCGTCTGCTGCCGATTAGCCAGAGATGGGCCGGATTTTGCGAAGAGTCTTCCCCCCTGCTTTAAGCTGAACCACCCGGAGGTACCTGCTTGCCCTTGTCCGAACCGTCCCACCTGGGATTAATCGTTCTCATTGGCAGCCCATATGTCGTGGTCCCACCAAACCCTCCCCCACCCATCCCTGACCTCCAGGTTGGCCGGGTCAGCGTGTACGATTCCTCACGCCACACGGGCAAAACCAAGGAGTCCAGCATTAACTGGAGCCAGCCTGACCAGGCCAGTGTGGAGGTGCTGGATGGAACCAAGGGCAAGGTGGATGGGTAAGTGGTCGGCACTCCCGGTCATGTTGTTTTTCCGTCCGGCCCACGCGGTGCTCCTGACACTCCTGTCCCCCACAGCCTCACGCTAGAAGTGTCCCGCGTCTCCAAGTCCAACATGTTCCGCCTGTTCCATGCCCTGTGCCACCAGAGGGGGCGCTCCGACCTGTTGGCACTTCCCTCTTATGCTCATGCCAAGATGGCCGCCAGGCCCTTCCAGGAAGCCAAGGCCCAGTTCTTCCAGGCGCTAAATGGGCATGGCTATGGGACCTGGATCTGCAAGCCCCTGGAGGAGAAGAGCTTTGAAGCCGGGTCGGGCGTGAGTGGCGGTGGCAGCGTTTAGGGCAGAGGGCGGAGCTTAGGAGGGTGAGCGCCGTGGGGTAGTTGATGGGGGGGGCGGGGGGGTGGGAGCGATGAAAAGCAGTCTCTGTACCAGAGGGAGGCGCCATTGGGTAAGCGGGTGGCCCGAGAGGGAGGGGAGCTTCTGAAACGCTGATGCACACTTGTGCTGTATTCCCACATCGATCATCTACTAACTTTAATGGAATTAGTACACGCACACGTACAGACCATGGCCTCTTCCCTTCTGAGTGGTCACATGACTTAATGGGGTGGGAGGGCGGGGAGCACTTGATCTCACAGTAATTGCCCTTGGAGTGAAGCCGGCCTCCAGCTCTCCTCTGAATTATTACCACGCGTGTGCGATGTGTAACACTTGGCCCCCCACTCCTCCTCCTCCTCCTCGTCAGACGTGCCCCCCCCCCCTCCGTAACTCCCAGTCCTCCTTGGACCACTGGAGCTCCCTGTGTGCAGAAGTGTGGTGTAGTTAGAGCCAGCTGGTCTCAGTTAGACAGTCCAGCGCTGCCGGTTTCGTTTTGGCCCCTTAATACTCGGGTCGGGTGCCTCTGTTCTGATTCTCTGGGCTGTACCATACATACTGTACATACAGATATATGTGCACACAGATGTATATGTAACTTCTCATCTGTCTATATATAGATTTGTGTGTATGTATATATGTATATATTTTATGTATATATCTTGTAGCCCTCCCTTCTTAAAGTGATCTTAAAGATTTTACTTAATTGTACTTGATACTTAAAGACGTGTTGCCGATGCCTCCAAGAACTGTTTTTCTTTTAACTGATGTCCAGTGGTCATGTGATTGATACGTCCTGCCAGACACACACACACACACACACACACACACGTGCGCCCAACCCGGAACCCTCACCTGATACGCCTCCAGGTGCTCTGTGATTTTTTTAAATTTGTTTTTTCCTTCCCTTTGCTCGGATGATTCCAGTAGCTCTCCATCAACCCACTTGTTCCTGTAAACTGGAACACGGAGGAAATGTTACATTAAAAAAACGTTTTACAAGGCCATTGTTTAAAAAAAGCTTGTAATGGGGGTGTCTTCCTTCAAACTGTGTATTTTTAGAGGTCGTCTTTACTGAGTGGGAGAGCCTTTTGGTTTATTACATTGTCACAGACCTGAGAACGCTAAGTAAACTGTGTGTGTGTGCGCGTGTGCATGCGTGCATGTACTTGCATGTGTGTACTTGTGTGTGTGTGTACTTTGTGTGTGTGTGTGTGTGTGTGTGTGTGTGTGTGTGTGTGTGTGTGTGTGTGTGTGTGTGTGTGTGTGCGCTCAGCAGGAATCAGTCAGATTTGACCTACCCATTTCTGATCCCATCACATGAATCTTCCCTTGAAAAAGCGGTTATTTCTACAGCAGTGTCCTCGCATAGCTGAGTGTGTGTAATGCCCTTAGGGTGATCACACTGCTCATTTCTTGTTTAACAAACACCTTAGTCAGTAGGCGGCACTGGTGGCTCTGGTGGTGTTCATTTCTCTGACCTTGTCAGTTATACGGTTATACTTTAGTGATGTTAAGCGAGAACATTTCCAGATGTAATCATCTCCAAATAATAATAATTCTGATCAAATGCTGTATGTTTCTGTGTAGCTCATAGATCCATATTGTATACGAACATAATCATAAAGTGTGCAGTCTTGCATTTTTCTTTTTTTAAATTTTTTTTTTATTGCACATTTTTGTCTATGTTCATTATTTTGAGACTAAAACTTTGAACTTAGTTCTGTTCATTAAAGAAAAGTACTCAAACTATTGCATTTCAACCAGTGTGCTTATTTAGGAGGCTTCCAGAACCTAATACTTCAATCTGTGTCTGCCTGTTTCATCCTTTCTTCCAACCTGTGGTAATTCCCATCTTTTTGTACATCAGATATATTTTGTCTGTTGGGTGCAGTGTACTTCCAGAGGTCTGACACTAGGTGGCGGCAAACCAGTGCACCCCGGTGATAGATGGCTTCTGCCTGTTAGTCATGTAAAAAAAATAATATATTTGTGTTCCTGCAGGTGAGAAATGATTGTTGTTTTTTTTTTAAAGTGATCTGTTTGGGCAGTGAGGCTCAGATGAAGGACTAGCAGGGGATGTGCAGAGGACCTGGAGAAACAGGTGCGTGTAAAATGCAGGGGGAATGCGGGAAGCCGGATGGCAGAACCAGTCAAAGGCAGAGCTGCTGAGTAGCCCTCGAGCAGCATAAAGTGGCCATCGGAGGGTGAGAGTGTGGGGCCGCTGGCCTGCAAGGTGATGAGTGATGCAGGACAGAGCGCACAGGCAAATAAGAATGGCGGTTTCTGCTTATGCCACTCGCCGGGGAGCTACATAACCTTCTTGTCACTCCAGGCTGTTCCTTCTTCTCTTTTCTTGACTTTAAGATCCTCTAGGACCTTTTCCTAAGCCAAGTGCACCACTGACAGAAAGATGGGGGGGAGGAGTACCATTAATGGATCCCATCATGTGACCAAGGAGTATCACAACGTGACTATTCTGCCAAGGCTGGGCCCAAACCAGCGACTTTCCGATCACATGCTCAGCCCGCTGAGCCACACGCTGCCTCCAATTTGACTGTGTGCTTTTTCCCTCTCATTGGGTCTCGTCGGGTAGACGCCTGCATCCTTCCAGCTCGTAAACAGCAGATTATGAATGGCACTGTCACGCCACAGGATGCCAGGCATAGGAGAACAGGGAAAATTGTGTTTCTTGGAGCTTATCAGAGATCTCCACCGTATTGTCATTATGTTTCATCTGATTTATCTTTCCAATGATCTCTCCTATTTCTCCTTGTAGCCCTGTATACATCACTGGGTCATGGCAGGGTCTAGACGTGATCCAGACAACACAGGGCCCAAGGTGGGGGGGGGTGCACCCTGGACGGGATGGGATGCCAGTCCAAGACTGCAGACCCACAAACTGAAACGAACCCCTGATAGGCAAATTGGCATATCTAAGTTCCATCTCCCCTCTATCTGCTTGTCTTTGCACACAAGGAGAACCTGCAAACACCTAGAACAGAAATGGAGTTTTAACCCCTACTCTATCCACTTATATTTTAACCAGCATAATAAAAAAGCTAGATGCTGTTGAAACGATGACATTGTATTTCTCAGTCATCTCTATTACCCCCTCCCCCCATCTACTTCCTACTCCTCCCACACCCCCAACCTCTAGTCTCTACCGCCCCTACACCCTCTCCCTACCTCTCCAAAAAAAATCTTTATTAAAAGCCCAACTCTTTGTGACCGGTCTCAATGTAGCCTGGTTCACCAGATCTGCGTCTGAGGCCACCCTTCTCTTTCGTTACTACTATATGGTACTGCTTTTGTGAGATTTATCTCCAAATTTGATCAATTCCAGATGATCTCCAACATATGTCTGAAAAGTTTTAAAGAGATCTGTCAAACACTTTTTGAGTTATTGCGCTAACAGGATAAGTGTCTGGGGCAGAAATGGTGACAAACCAGTCCCAAAGCCATATGTATGCCCCGTCTGTGGAATACCACTAAAATACCAAGAATTTAATTCCAGAACAGTTACCTAAAAGTAAAAAACAAAAGGCACCTACAATGTAACTATTGAGTGAGTAGTGTATACAGAATTATGACACGAGGGGAACACACAGCCCTTGGTGCGTGAGGATGCTACAGGAGTGGGGCCTGCAGAAAATGAGGTCTTTCGTCACCGTGTTACTCTGAGTCCGTGATTAACGGCGTCTTATTAGCGGCTTGTTTTTCTGGGGCGTGATCGTCAGAGCTGTTGCTGTTCCAGCTTAATGGACAAAAGACCCACTGTGGCGCTTTGTGAGGCCACATTTCATGTCCTCCATCCTAGAGAGTCTGTCTGAGTAAAGTGTCAAATGGAAGTATGTTAGATAACCACTACTGAGTAGGTATGTTTCAGTGTCAGCTGAACCGGGAGAGCTGTGTTTTCTTTATGATGTGTGACGGTGTGTAGGTCCCGGGATCTGTACACACACAAGGAGTCCACCCCGCTCGAGCTTCTCTGGGAGCTCGGTACATTGGCTTTGAAGTCTTGCTGATGATCCTGCTTACAGCCTCGTCAAGACTTACATCAGCGTCAGTCCCTTCATTCTGCACTGCTGTAGAAAACATTTTCTCTCGAATAAGCGTTTTTTTGTATAGCGCTTTTTTTAAGAGCATTTTCTCAATTCATCTGTATACTTTCTTGTTGGCATAGCAACTACTGATGTTGCTATTTGTCTATTTAACAGGTTCCTTTTTTGTTATATACGGTTATGTATGGTCTTTGGCAACGTGTCGGCGCCATACTCCCCTACAGAATATCCCAGAGATGTGGTATCGTGTGTCTCCCTTTTCCCCCCTTAACGCCCTCATGTTCCTCCCCCCCCTCGCTCATCCTTATCAGTCCCTGCCTCTTCATGCTCTCTTGAGCCTATCATCCTTAACAGTGTCCATGACTCGTTCCTGCCATAAGCAGTACGGATGTCAGACACAGTCCGTGTCCTTCATCACGCCGCCAATTCTGCCCCGACGTCTTCCCCTTCTGTCCCTGTGAGTTTAGCAGCGCTGCCAGAGCATCTAGCCGCCGTGGGAGCAAAATAGTGAGCGACAGTCCGGTGTTTTCAGCTCGTTTCCGTCTGCATCCCCCCTCCACCTTCACTCAACTTTTCCTGTCTTTTAAAATAGTACAGAATTGTGTGACAACGAGGATTATCATTCACGGGGAACCCATATGAGCAGGAATGAAGGTTCAGCAGCCGTGGTGGGATACTACAGTGCCTGTCCGTCAATTGCATAGTGTCACCCTAACAACGCACTTTGGGCTGTGTGACAGCATGGGAGCCGCACAGGCATGAGGCCAAAGCGGACCTGAATGTTGCCATTGAGTTGTGAGCCTATATGTGTAATGTGGTCAAGTGGTGATGTCTGGCTGGTGATCCAGTGAGACCTAAATAAGGCTTCCTCCTCCTTATCATGCCATACCTTTTATTTATACATAGTGTCATGTAATGGGATGTAAAACCTGGACAAATAGTGTTTCATTATGATGAGGGCCAGCTGTACTGTTCTGGCCTCTTGTGTGGGAGAGCTTTTTGTTCTAATACCAAACCATGGTTGACATTTGTTCTCCACACTACACCATCATTGATTATAAGAATTATCGTTGGCTTAGTCCCATATTTAAAAGGGTTAAAGCAATGGACACAAAACAGGTCACGAACCAGCTCAGGAAATCACTATTAAAGGAGTTTCTCACCACACTCAGTAGGTGGCTTCAAACTGAATCGAGATCTTGAATTTGTCCATTCCTTCAGTGTTTATTCTGTAAATATGTTCACTAGGATCAGTCAGGCTTGGCTTCCAGGCAACGCCAATGCACAGACATCAGAATGCTCATTAATGCACTTGCTTTTAGTGTCATTAATGTACAGCGGGTGGACAAATAACAGCCGTTACATGAAAAGGAGTTTAAGTTTGAAGCACATAAATCACAAACACGGCTACAAAGGCGACTCATTTTAGCTTGAATGCCAATTAGCAACATGTGTGTTGGCTTTAGAAGCGGTCTGCCAATTAGCAGAGGAACGTGAGGAAATGGACACATTATAAATAAGCCAAAGAGTCAGAGCCTGAATAGCAGGTGCATCATCCTCAAAACCTACAAAATAATTCATTGAGTCACCGGGAACAGCCTCAGAGATGATAGAGCCGTGTGGGAACCTACATCAGGTGCAAGACACGGTGGCCCGAGTCGAAAGTCCCCGACAGAGTCAGACAAAACAGTATCATCCTAAATATCTCAAGAGTATGTCATCAATAATTACCATAGCAGTGAATCGGCACCGCCGTGATCCAGCCTCAACAGAAACTGTGAGCCTACGAAGGCTGGGATTCCAGGCAAAGCTACCACTGGGAAACCACTGGTGTCCAAGGTTAGTTACCAAAGACTCATACGTTGCTGTACATAGGGGAGAAGGAGGAGTCCAGGGCAATGGGGAAAATGTCGATGTAAACGCTCTGCTGAGTTATATTTCACCCTTTTCCTACATCTGGGGGGGGGGGGCGTTAAGCAGGATTTCCTGCTTAGCCAGATAACTTGTTGGATTAAAGGTAGTCTGAGCTAAATCGACTATCTTTGTCCAGGTACATACACAGACTACCTTAAATCTGGCTAAGTGAGGAATCCTGCTTCGTGGAACACCCCCCTGGACATTTGGAAAGAACCAAAGGATGCCTTTATCCCTCAGTGTGGGAGTTCTGTAACATGATGGGGAGCCATTCTCCATTAGGACCATTGAAATAAGCAGATTATCAGGTGCTGCCACATGTCAGTAGGTAACTTGTTCTTTATTCCTTGCAGACCCCTGGCCTGTTGCAGCACGTGTCGCATGAGTTTGCTAGCATTGCTCTCTGTAGGTCAGAGCAAACTGGCTGCAAAGGGCAGTCACCCATGGCAGCGCCCGGAAAGCTGGGAGTTAAGTGCCTTGCTGAAGGGCCCGCAGATGTGCCGAGGCTAGGCTTGAACTGACAACCTTCTGATCATAGGTACAGAGGCTTAGCCCACCAAGCCACGTGCCGCCCCCCACGTGCCCACTGTAACGCCTGTAGGTATCTCACTCTTGGAGGCAGCCATGGGCCCCCTGCCAAGCGTAAGCTCCAGTGACGTGTGGAGGTTCATGAAGCAACCAAAACAATGGACCGTCCTCCTCTTCCTGCTGTGTGTTGAAGGTGCTGAGAAGCAGGTTCCTTGTTCATGGCACTCGGCTGATATAACCATCAATGCGATGCGGCCTTGGGGCATTAAAGGGCTGCTCAATGTGCCGATCTCACACAAAGAATTCCTTGACTAGCCTTAGATGACTCTCCCTGTTAGAAGTTCTCTATGTGGTGCCACGCACAGTATAGAAATTCCTAAACCGGCCCGTTTTCCTCCGCTCCAAGCAGAGATACTATCTTTTACCCAGGTTCGTTTGGGGTTAGCCTAGGTAACTGAGCCACGTCGTCACACAGCCACGTCATCTAGAAAACGATGATCCATCAGGCAAAAGCCCCTCACACCACTGAAGCAGCAAACAGGTCCCATTATGAGGATGGAGGGTGGGCTGAGGAAACCAGCTCTTAACCAGAAGGCTGACAAGTCAAATCCCAGGACGGACCAGCCAGTGTTGTCCTTCAAAAGTCAATTTATCCCTGCTAAACAGACGACTCCATTAACTGGTAATTGTAAAAGGCACAGAAGCATAGGGTAAATTAGAAATGCAACCAAAGCTATTTGCCACTTGTCACATGGTAACCCTGTCTGTAGCATGCTGACAGAAATGCGTAACCTGTTTTGTTTGACCGTCTGATCCTGTTGTCCAGACCCGAATCACACCTGGAGAGTTGGTGCTCACATGCACCTCCGTCCATTAGCTGACATCACTTCCAGGTTCCTAACAGATTAGTGGTTTCTCCTGCTTTGGCCTATGACATTGCTGTGCTGTTAACATCCCGTCTGTGTATGGGGTAAAGCGAAGCCTGCTCTGAAGTCTGTATGTTACAGATCAATCACATAAACAGACATCATTTTAACGTCACGCACGGCTACACCCTTCTATACCGTAGTTTTAGTCCATTGGCTGCAGATTTTATTTCTTCAGGTTCACACATGCAGTAAGTATTTAAAATGCTTCAAGACTACTTGATTAATGTAAGGAAGACTATTGACTTTGTTGCAGGGTGACCAGATAATCAATGTCAGGGGGGACACCCTGAGCTACTTCAGGTTTTACAAACTACTTTAAACCTGAAAGGCTCCTGTGCTTGGCAAAATAGTTCAGTTCTTCTTATGCTTTGTCTGGTTTGTTTCCTTGATTGAAAGACTCATCCAGCTGTCTCATATTAACATTAGTGGCACATGCCTGATTACCTCTCACATTAATATTAGTGATTATAGGAGACTGACCGATCAACACGCAGCAAGAACACCCGGTCCTTTTAATTGAAAAGGTAGTTTACAGATCCTATCCTAGCTCAGTTCCCCCCCAGCCCCCGACATGGATTAGGTGGTCACCCTGCTTCGCAGGTCAAAAAGGTTTTTAGAAGTTGTATTTATTTGTATTCATTAAGCATATAGGTTTTTTTCCGTATAGAAGCAAGTAAACATCAAACGTGCAATTAACTTATTAAAATAATAAACTGCTGCTTAAGTATTTGTTCTGCTGTTAACAAAATATCTCGGGGTACGTAGTGTAATCGATAGTTTAATATATGAGTACCAAAAATACAACAGCCAAATCGCCAGCATTAGGCGGCTTAATATTCGGTGATAATAACTGGGCATTAATTACAGAATAACCACAGCGGAAGAGGAAGAAGCGAACGGAGGATTTTTGATTAGATACATTTTCTTTACAGCTTTTTATGCTTATTTATTTTTCCTCGGGCGGCTTAGCCAATGGGAGGGCGGGAGAGGAGGGGAGTGGGCGGGGAAATCGCGCGGGCAGGAGAGAAGTTGCGCTCGCGAAGGAGGTGGCGAGAAGCACTGAGCGCGCGGACGACAGGAGAGAAGCGACGATGAGGAGAAAATATCTATCGTTTTTACATTTCTACGAAAATTGTATTATTTTTGTAGTTTTTTAAAATTTTGTATTTGAATGACAATAATGGTGTTTGTATTAATAATTACTGAACTATTAGTGCAAGAAAAATAACACAAAACAGATATTTTACCGCACTTTGATTTTGGTAAAACAACACGGGATAATCTCAAATTTCGCGTTTAGTATGGAAGATGGAATAGAAAAGAAGAAACACATACCACTGAAAAATATTGTTAAGTGAGACGAGGCAAGATTCGAGGGAGTCGGAAATTTGACAGAAAAATACTGTATTATATTACAAACGACAACCTGTCAGCGAGGAAGGCATCGGGAGACGGGCGATGTGATGGCTGAGACAACATGAAAAAGAGAGTGTGCTGTGGGATATTTTCGCCTTACGTTTGAATCAACAACTGAACTGGGAAAGAAAACGGAGAAAGGGCAGGTAGGAGAGACGGTGAGGAGGGTGTTTGCAAAAGAGCGACAGAAACGGGCGGAAGAATAAAATCTGAGAGGATTCGGGCCACAATTTGACGGAAAGGAAACGTCAAAACAAGAATATTTAACAAAAAATAATAATCATACAAATTACAGCCTTATTATCACTTCATGTCTTGAATTCAAATATCATGTAAATTATAGTGTACCATAATAGCCTATTTAAATATACAGTACAGGATTTTAGGTAGGATCATACTGTGTGTGTGACTGTGTCTGTGACTGAGTGTGAGAGAGGGCTGAAAAAGTAGGGAGTGATTTGACAGTTTTCAGATGAAGATGTAAAACCTGAACACTTCTCTCCTTCCAGACCTGTACAGATCCCACATCCCTCTCTCTCCCCCTCCACTTTCAACCAACCCCATTCCCCCACTCCCTTCCAACAACCCCTTCTGAATCCTCCCCAGCCATCCCTCCATCTCTCCCTCCAGCCTCCTTCTCATTCTTTCTCCTTCCACCTCCCCTCTGTCTCATTCCCGCACAGTTAAATCCTCTGCCCCTAGCCCTCCCCAGTGGCCCTTTGCTCTGGCTGCTCCCTCCACTTCCACGCCCCCAGAGAGCCAAACGTCCGCTGGAACCCCCCGTGGCACTCTGCCATGGAACCCCCGCCCTCTCTGAACCTGGCCCTCCTCACAGGGAGTGAGGAAGAGGAGCAGCGGCTGGCCGGTCCTTCGGGCAGCCTCGCCCACTCGCCTGTGGCTGGCAGTTTCCCTGGGGCCAACCACTCCAACCACATGGGCAGCACGACGATGGACCGACTCAGCAACTCGCCGTCACCCACTACCCCCAGCCTCCCACCAGCCGCGCTCCCCAAGCTCCCCCTGGCCTCTGGCCAGCAGCTTCCCCCTGCTATCCCCAATGCCCTGCACCCCACTAGCACGCCCCTGTCATCTTGCCTGGGCAGCCAGCACAGTCTGAGTGGGGACAACTCGCCTGTCTACAATGCCCTCTTCTACTCGTCACACTCGCCATCCTCAGAACGGGAACGAGACAGAGACCGGGACCGGGACAGGGGGTCCAAGCATAGACAGGCCAGCCCCCTGGTGCATCGGCGAGACAGCAACCCCTTCACTGAAATTGCCATGAGCTCCTGTAAGTACACCGGTGGCGTGATGAAGCCACTGAGCCGCCTGAGCGCCTCCCGGAGGAACCTCATCGAGTCCGACAGTGGGAGCGACACCAAAGAGGGAGGGGGTGCCGCCGGACGGGACCGGGAGCGTGATTCGACCCCGGTACCTCCGACACACGCCCTGGTCCAGGCCCAGAACCCCCCCGAGATCGTCATCTCTTCCAAAGAGGACTCACCGTACGGGTATGAATTTGACACTGCCTCCAACCAGATGTCCATTTACCACCAGAACCACGCCCTGTCTGAGAGCCGCGGGGCCCTTGGCGGTACCGGCGGTGGTGGCAGCACAGGCCACAGCCGTGGGGGCAGTGGGCGAGCCAGGGGCTCTGGGCTCTCCAAGGCCCCAAAACGCAAGAACCAGAACATTGGCTACAAGCTGGGCCACAGGCGGGCTCTGTTCGAGAAGAGGAAGAGGCTGAGCGATTATGCCCTCATCTTCGGGATGTTTGGAATTGTGGTCATGGTCATCGAGACCGAGTTGTCCTGGGGGGTCTACAGCAAGGTGAGCCATGCGTGTCCGAGCTGTTTGTTGATGTCTGAAGGGCCTTTCAGCATGGAATGCCTCGGTCTAACCCAATTCAGTGTGAAGGAGATTCAATTGGCGGTTGAGTGCTTTGACGGGTGTTGAGGGATCAGTATCTGGCAGCGGTAAGCATGCGTGTCACACCGAGAGCTACCTTTGGGGTGGGATTATTGACAGGCGATCGCAAGGCATCTGTCAACATGATTGTGTCTTTAATTGAAATGCTTCGTTGGGTCTATGAGCAGCACCACGACCAATTCCAGGAAGGACACATGCAGGCCTTAATGAATGTGAATGTGATGTTCACAGTTTTAGACCATAAGTGCGATACTTTCCCACGTAAAGCTGGCCACTGCGGTCCAGGGGCCAGCCAGCCTTGTTTCCTGAGATATAGAGGCATTAACCAAGTCAGGGCTTTAATGCTGGATGATGAGGGGCGTTTAGCCAAATGGTGTGTTATTGTACGTGGGTTAACGTGATTGTGGCATTATGGGTGAAGGAGTACTGCATGTACCGTCAGGCTGTCTCTGACATTTTTGTCTCCCTCTTTTTTTGACTTATTTTTCAACCTGTCTTCCTGAAGGGAAATTGTCTCCTTCTCTTTTTTTTCCTGGATATGAATATCGATGCTGTGTTTGTGCCTGTATCTCTCTCTCTCCCTCTCTCACTGAGCTCAACTGTTATTTCAGTGGGCGGCAAACCGGGGGAGTGTTATTTGAAAAAAAAAAAAAAAAACGAGAGACTGAAAAGAAATGAAAGAAGGAGATTTCAAAGGCCACATAAAATCTCTCTCATTTTGGATCGAAAATCAGACTAAGTCAAGCCATTGAAAAATAATAATACACAATAATTAAAGAGATAAACAGCAGTGTTTAGCTGGATATTGTGGTTGCTGTAATTATAGACTGAAATTCTGTAGTAAAGGTGAGCTTATTGAAATTCCACAATTGCGAGGGAAATTGTTGAGTAACATTCGAGCCTTGGAGATGGCTCAAATTTCCATGTTGAGGTCCTTATGTTTTTAGTTGATGCTAGATTGTTCTACCTAATAAATGAAGCTGAACACAGGCTGGGCTGAGCCTCACAGCTAAGTAGGGGGATCATTTCTGCAGAGGATGTTGTGCTGTTGGGCCACCATATAAGTTGATGCCCACTGGCGGGCAGTTGAACCAACTCCTGGAATCGCCATCACTTACACAGGCACACACAGGAGAAACGCACACATGGCACACTCGATAAGAGTGTCAGCTGTTTTTGAGAGGTCGGAGCAAAAGGACACTGTCAGCCTGTCCCCATTCACATTTCTTTCACTTGTCATTTTAAGTCCTTGAGCGGTGCATGGAAATGGCGTGGCGTGTTCGTGCTTCCCGCACCGCTCTATATTTACAGCGTGTTCAGCTGCTGTACCATGGGAATCTCTGGTTCATTCACACCAACGCAGCGCATGCACTGACTTCCCGAAATAGCGGCCTGAACCGAGGTATGTGGAGAGAAGGAGGGAGCGACTGACAGAGGGATGGAAAGTAAAGAGGGATCAAAGACACGGCGCTGTCCCTCTGTGTCTGCTTTTAAAGAGGGGCTTTCCGCGTAACCCCCGTGTCTCGCAGATTCTCGTCACTCTTCTCGATGTACAGTCAGGTGCTGCTTAGTTCCGTCATGCTGCTCTTGCCTGCCCCACTCTCCGTGCCGATTGGCGCACTTCCAACATTCCAACATAGATGCGGGATCTCAAAAGCCACCAGATCGATCGGTCATTCTCAGAGCCGCTGGTCACATGGGGCATCAGCCACGCAGGGGTGGCCTGCGGGCTCGCATGTCTCATGCGCAGGAATGTGCATCTGTTGCACGCTTCACCCCCACCCCGAGGGGAACGCCGGCATGGAGCCTCATGTTTCACCGGAGAGGCAGCAGGCTGAATGCTCCTTCGGGGATGGGCAGCTTCTTAGCGGTGTCAGCCATGTTTTCTATTTACGACTCTAACTATGTACTGGCAAGGACTTTGCTGTATATAGAAAGCTGTCTGGGTTAAGCCGAGGGACTGACAGCTACCTGTTGACCTTTGGGTGGTCCACACACATTAGCCATAAGCCAAACCCTAACGCAGCAGAGTGTCTCTTTGCATGTCTCTCTGTGGACAGTGGTGCCTTTTCTATTGTGGCCTGTTGCCTCTCATTATGTAAGCAGCTGTTGGTGGCCATAATGGTCCAGGCCAGCATGTAATTCAGTGTGTGACTTTTAGCTGTGTGTCTAGAACCCCTTTCCCCCAGAGACCAATTGGCACAAATGGGAGGGGCCCAGGGAGTGAACAAGACCGATTTAAAAAAATAACACTGGCAACACTTTCTCAAAGGTGTGCAGGCTAACTCGGGGGTGCAAGCTAACTCAGGGGCGCAAGGCTAGCTCAGGGGTGCAGGTTAACTCAGAGCTGTGCAGGATAAGTCAGGGGCACAGTCTAAGTCAGGGACATGCAGGTTAACTCAGGGGCACACAGGCTAGCTCAGGGGTGCAGGCTAACTCAGGGCTGTGCAGGCTAATTCAGGGGCGCAGGCTAGCTCAAGGGCACGCAGGCTAGCTCAGGGATGCAGGCTAACTGAGGGCTGTGCAGGCTAACTCAGGGGCACAGGCACACTCAGGGGTGTACCGACTAACTCAGGGGCACAGACTATTTCAGGGGTGTGCAGGCTAACTCAAAGGTGTGCAGGCTAACTCAGGGGTGTAGGCTAACTCAGGGGCACGCATGCTAACTCAGGGATGCAGGGTATCTCAGAGGTGTGCATGTTAACTCAGGGGCACGCAGGCTAACTCAGGGGCGTGCCTGCCTCTCAGCAGATCTTTGGCCTTTCTCTACACAGGAAGGATACTTATTGTCTTGTGGAATATCCGGACCAAGATGCAGGTTTAGGCGGATGTGGCGCCGTCCAGCCCCCACATCTGTGGCAAAACCAGACGAGCCAGACAGCGGGGTTAAATTCGCTCCCCATGACCTTATTCCAGCACCTATACAATTCCTGCTTAATGTTAATAAGTCAGGGCAGCTGGGATGGTGTGAGTGTGAGGCAGGGCCCTAGAGATACCCCCACCCCTACGGCTGGGGCTCACAGCGGGCCAGATTCAGGCAGGTCATAGTGCCGCGAGGCGCCCAAACTACCCTGGGGGGTAATGGACTGTGTGTGAGGGCGGCATGCTGAGCAGGGTCAGGGCCTTTTACAGGTCATGAATAGCAATATATATCTGGGGTGTGAGTGCGTCAACTCCCCCGTACCTCAACCCCAGGCCGATGGAGCTTCATCCTGTCACATGATGTGAGAGGAAACCACCCTTCCACACACACACACACACACACACACACACACACACACACATATAC